>PVIR01005476.1:0-71652 GCA_004026965.1 Petromus typicus
TTTTTTTTTTCCTCACACAAAATGTGCTTTATTTCACCTCCAATTTTGAAAGGATTTTGGCTGGTAGGGAATTTGCAGTTGAAGTCAGTCTCTTTTAGCACATGCAATCATCTTCCCATTGCTGGCTGGCTTCAATTCAGAAGTCAGAAAAATGCTTTCCTGTTGCTCTTTTGGAAGAGTATTTCTCCTACTGCTTGCTATTTTTCTCTTACTAATTATTTTTCAAAACTTACTAGAAAGCCAGGTGTGGTGACACATGCTTGTAATCCCAGTACTTGGGAGGTTGAGGCAGGAGGATTGCTGCAAGTTCAAGGCCAGTTTGGGCTACAGAGTAAATTTGGGGGGGTGGGGGGTGGGGCTGGATTAGACAGTGAGAACTTATCTCGAAAAAACAAAATGAAACAAAGAAAAAGTAAGTGGAAATTTCTAAATATAAACTAGAGTTGAAGAAGTCACCTAAGGAACTCATGTTCCCACCTCCTGCCTTTAAAAGTCAACATTATGCCAATTCTGTCTTTCCACTTCCTTCATTTTATGATACAAATCCTTTGCATTATGTATCATTTTTACCACAAATATTTTTGGTATATATTTAGCTGGTAAGAAATTTCTTCTTTTGTTCCTTGTTGCTCAACATATAGTTTTTTTGTTTGTTTGTTTTTTGAGACAGAGTCTCACTTACTCGCTATGTAGTCCAGTTGAGCTTCGAACTCACAGCAGTTGTCCTGCCTCTGCCTCCCGAGTGCTGGGCTCCCTAGTGTGAGCCATCACACTCAGCACTGTGGTATGTGGTTACCGGGATCGAACTCAGGACCTTGAGCTTGCCAGGCAGATGCCAGAACCACTGAGCCAAATCCCCGGCCCGACCTTAGTATTTTATTAAGTAATCAGAAGTAGACTGACATAAACCCATGTATATGAGCACTCCTTCCTAGCTGCCTTCTGCCAGTCATTTCACATAATCATAGATATTGTTTTTAACTATCTTCAAGCTTAGCATGTTTTCAAGTTTCACCCATGTTGTACTGTATGTCTTATTACCAAATAGTATTCCTTTGAAAAATTCTGTATTTTTTTTAATCCATCATTCATCAGTTGATGAATATTTGGGTGTATTTACTTTAAACTGATATGAAGAATATTACTTATCAGCATTTGTGCACACATTTCTGTCTGGATATATTTTGTTTTGTTTTTGAGAACAGAAATCTTTTTCAGTGCTCGGAATCAGACTTTGTGCACACTAGGTAGGTACTTTACCACTGAGACACCCCTAGCCTTATCTTTTTGATTTTAATTTTTTTGGAGACAGTTTCACTATGTAGTTTAGGCCAGCCTTGAACGCATTATGTAGCCCAGGCTGGCCTTAAACTACGGTGATCCTCCTGCCTCAGCCTCTTGAGTGCTGGAACATGTCAATGTGCCACCACACCCGGTGGAAGTTTCTGGAACCTTGATTGACAGCCAAGACTGCCAACAGTGGGGAATTCTACAGTTTAAAAAGTTTATGCCTACCACACTAAATAATGTAATAATAACAAAGTCAAACACTGCTCCCCAACTGACGCTCTCAGTTTCTAGGTAAAATGGAAAGCAGGATGCTTGGTCTCCACGTAAAAAACCAGGCAACACCACAGCCGGGTGTCCCCTCCCCATGGCACCTATTGTAGTCAGGGTTTGCAAGGGAATAGATTTAATATCAAAACATGATTTACAGGATTATAATATTTGCCCCAAAAGTCAAATGCAGAAGAGTGCAAGAGATCTACTACATGCTGGAGACCCTAAGTTTCTAGCCGAGGGCTTGGCTCCCACAGCAATGTCCCACAGAAGCCCAGCTGAAGGCCTGGAGCCCAAGCCAAGGGCAAGGTCCCTTGCAAGTCTGTATTCCTGGATGTGCACCAGGCAGGCCCAAAGGCCAGCAGTGAAAGCCAGGAGGCCTGCCCGGGAGGGTGAAGGATCTACACCACTGGGCTGAGGGACCTGCACTGGAGACAGGAAGCATTGCTCAAGGAAGGACCAGAGCTCCCCTGATGAGAACAGCAGCCATCCGGGTGACACTGAGGGACCACTCTCCTCTGAGAAGGGCCTAGTTGGTATCAGGAAATCCTGCCACGCCACGCTGCTCCAAGCAAATCAACAGCCCATGATCTTTCCCTCCAACTCTCCATCTGGCCGGCAACAGCCCTCAGGTAGGTCTTCCACGCCGGGGACCACGTGGGCTCGCTTCAGCTGGGCGTTCCAAGCTGACCATTAGTGAAGCCAGAGCCTCAGGGCCAAGCAGGGGCACCCAGGATTTGCCTGCGTTGCTTAGATCTTTCTGCAAACCTTAACCACATCAGAGCAATAACCAGAGTTAGCACCACCTGACAAACTAAAAACCGAATTTTAAAAAACACCAGTCGTCCTCAAAGTACTTTTCCCCACCAACGGCAAAAGGCACAGAGGGAGAACACAGACAACCTCTGCAATTTGAAAATGTCTGGCAACCTGCGCGGCTCTGATGGGAGCTTCGGGCATCTTGGGCCCTGTGGTCACATCCTGCCGCCTTCAGGAGCCTTTGAGAGGCTGCACACCCATAAGCCGGTCAGTCGTGGAGCGCCCTACTCTGCGGGAGACTGAGACAGGTTTTCCTTTTTTTTTTAAACCAACCCCCTCACCCTCCGCGCCGCCCCCTTTCTGGGCCGCTTTCGCAGGGCACCGGGTGCCCCAACCTTCCCTTGGGCATCTATTCTGCGCTCCCTCACGTAGTGGTAATCTCAGCTGATTTTCACTCTCGCTTGTTATTCCACTTCTCACCTAGCTTTCTGGCCACATCTCCACTGGCAATACCAGGGTTTGTGGATTAGATCTGGGGGAGGGACTCTGAAAACAACAGGAAGGGTCCAGACAAAGCTCTCTGGAGGGGGTGTTAGGGTCCTTTTTTTTTCTTGAGATAGGGTGTCACTTTGTAGTTCAGGCCGGCCCGGAGCTCACTATGTAGCCCAGGCCAGCCTCAAACTCACCGCAACCCTCCTGCCTCTGCCTCCCGAGTGCAAACCACCAAGTCCAGCAGAAAATGATTCCTGACAATTTTGCCATATGTCCCCACTGTCTTTTTGGACACCCTTAGTCTGCTCTGTGGAGCTTTGTTAAATAACCAGCCTTTATTCACTTCCTGTTTTTTGTTCTGGGCAGAAAGTGAATTTAATAATGACTACTCTTACTCCAGGAGTATCATCACTTCACCCAGGAACTATTCTAAAATCACAGCATTATTAACCAACCATCCCTCTTCTGGGAACCATCTGTTAAAGTTTTTATATTAGAGATACATGCACACCCATGTTTGTAGAGGCATAATTCACAACAGGTACTTCTATAGGCTCATCAACAGATAAATGGATAAAGGTGTGGTGTTTACGCAGAGTGGGGCATTCCCCTGCCATAAAGAAACCTGAGTCACTTGGAGGAAAATGGATGCACCTTGGAACCACAATATTCACTGCAATAAATTCAACGCAGGTTAAATAGTGTATGTTTTTCCTTATGTGAGGAACCTAAAATACGAATAAAGCACAAAATAACACACACGGAAGTAGACTTTGTGGAGGTGAGAGGGGATCTAAGGATGGGAGGAGATGGGGAGGGAAGGGGAGGAAAAATAAAAATGAAGATGTGCTAGGTGTATGCACCAGTTCTCCAGGATGCAGGTAATTATGTATCACCAACATAATACTCATCAAAAATGCTGGCTCAAGGCCTAGTGCAGGATAACAGAGCCGACATCACATGTCTGTGGCCGTGCTGTAAGGAGCCTTGGGAGAGTGATTTTTAAATATTTATATTGTGTGCTACCCTTTGCTTCTCAGCAAGACTCAAGACAATTCCTTCAACCTAGGAAGGCAGCCTTAACTATCCATACAACTTGTACAGTCTCAGATTAAAAAATGACGTGCACTTTAGATCCTTGCGAGCCAACCCTTGCCCTAAGTCACGTTACCACCGTAGCCTAAGAAATGGGTCACTCTGCCTTCTCCACATTTGAGCTCTGTATGGTCGCATCTGGACAGTTTAAGTACCTTCATTTCTTGTGTCTCCGGATTAGTGGTACACAGACCCAATTCGGACTGCTCTTAAATCTTTTTGACTGCTTTTCCCCCTTTTTCTTCCTCCCTCCTCCCACTCTTGGTGCTGGGCAAGCGCTCTATCGCTCTACACCCCCCACCCCTTCCTGCATTTTGAGACAGGATTCTGCTAAGCCCCCCAACCTGGGCTCCAACATGCAATTCTCCTGTCACAGGCTTCCAAAAGCAGTTGAGACTATAGACACCTGTCACAGCGTCTAGGGATCGCTTTTCCTAACTGCAGCCTATGAGCTTTTAATATTAAGCTTATAGACAGACATCATTTCTGGAATTTTTCAGTCATTATCTTTCAACTGTTACCCCCTTTCCCCCCCCCCCCCCGAGACAGGGTCTCACTATGTAGTTCAGGCTGGCCTCAAACTCATGGAGATCTTCCTGCCTCTGCTTCCGAGTGCTGGGACTTCAGGTGTGTACCACCCTGCCCAGCTCTTTCCTCTTCTTGTAAAACTTGTTACCTTTATTCACTGCACCATCTCTCTAGTTCCTCGCACCAATTTTCATACTTTTGTCTAGCTATTTCTCCAACCGCAGATTCCCGAGTGCTGATATTATAGGCAAGAATCACTGTCTCCAGTGATTAAATTTTTTTGTTTTCGCGATTCTTAGTTTTGACAGGTTCTCTAAGACCTATGTGTATAACCATTACCTGCAATGATTATTTCAAAAACAGAAATACGTGAAGTGAGGAGTCAAACGTATGATTCAGAGGTATTTACTTCCAGTCATTCAACTCCATTTTGATTCCTGAATATTCCATCTTTAAAATAATTTCCCCAAGGTGAAATTCTTAAACAAAAAAAATGCTGTTTCTTCTTCCTTAGTCCAATGATATTGCATGGGCTTAATAAGTTTTAGCAATATAAAAATTTGGATTTTCAATATTTTACAAGTTTGACAGAAATCACTTATTAGAAAAATTCATACAAACATTCCTTTCTTTTTGGCTGGCACAATGCTGATTAGCACATTGTACAAGTTCTGTCAGTGGTATGTTTAATGATATCGTCATTACTCAGAAATATACATCTGACCAGTTATTTAAAATATATAGTCTGGGGGGGAAATAGAAGTATTTCCTTGTGATGAAAGTGTCTAAAATTTGCTCAGTATGGCAGTGTAGATATGTAATCCCACACTCTAGGAGGCTAAGGCAGGAGTGCCTTTGAGCCTAGCCTGAGCAATTCAGTGGCATGGCAAGACCGTATCAAAACAGAAGGAAATTAAAAGGAGCTGGAGATTAGTTCAGGGTGAAGTCCTTGGGTTCAATTTCCAGTATTCTCAACAATAAAAATAAAAAAAAACTGGAATTACTTACCGCACACAACTCATACTACTCTGCTTGCAGGTGTGTGGGAACATCTATGCCGAGCAGTGGTTCAAGAGTAATCTAAATAAGCATAGGTTCACAGGTCTTCCATGGGAGCACATTATCCAGGCCCACATTTCTGCCTAGAATAACGTGACATACTACTTTCCCATGAAATACCTCAGAACTCCTAAACCAGGCCTGTTAAAGACTGCTGACCCATCTATTTTTGTGTCCACTGGTAAGGCCTGAATCCAGCATCTTTGCACCAAAATACAACCCCAATCCTTTTTTTTTTTTTTTTAATTTCCAAGGCCCTGCCAAATTGCTCAGGCAGGACTTGAACGATGGATCTCCTTGTGTCAGTCTCCATGTACTGGGATTACAAGCATGCACAATTCTACTAGGTTTACTGACCAAGCTTAACAGTTAAGGAACATTCCTTGAAGTGACTCACGTGTTAGGTAACAATCTAAGCATCAGATATGACTGATAGTTTAATGGGCTTGAGATGCTGTATTTCAAAATGTAAGCAGGGCTGGTGCTTCTTAGTTAACAATATTCACAACTTGAGCGTCAAGGCTTAGTTTTGAGTAGGTCTTTTTGTGGGCTATCCCTACTTCTCAAATTACCTCTTGTGTTTACCAGTCAAGACAAACATCAGTAGACAACAGCTGAAGAAACTGCCACTGCATAACCATTAATAACAAAGTCAGTAAATTTTTCTGTTGCCTTTAGAAAAGCCAGCAATTCAAGACTTTAATGTGTTACGCTGTGGTATGGACTGAACCCAGGACCTTATGCACGCAAGCAAAGTGTCTACCATTAAGTTACACCCTATCCCTTCCAGAGATTAAACCAGAAGGATGGCAGGTAAATCTGCTAATTTCCCAGCAACATTTTAAATTTATATACAGACATTTTCTTGGGTTGGGTGGGTCTCTGATGTCACCTTTAGTCAGACTCAAAAGGAAAAGAAGCATTGATGAGGTGATCTCAGCACTCCTGGGGCTGATGCCTGAGGCCAGTCTGGGCCACACAGCAAATTCAAGGTCAGCCTAGAGACCCAGCCAAGAAAACAAGCCCAAATCAAACTATTGATGGCAAAGAACTTTGTCTGCAAAAGGGTTTCTCAAACTTTTAACTTGGGCTGGTCTTTCAGAATCTTCGGACTTCTTAGTATTTGAAATGTCTAGACTTCAGGAATGAGATTATCTTTTTCAAACTACAGTGACATTATGATAAATACCTCTCTGTAGGGGTACTGAGGGGGAAGTAAAACCAGAGATTAAGCTGCCACTTGAATAACCCAAGGCTTTAAAATACTGTTACTCTGAAATCTCCAGCATGCTACTACATCCTTCTCCAATTCCCTAAGATGGCTGAAGCCCATGCCTGCTGAAATTCCGAGGTGGGTTTTGAGTTCAGGACTAGCCTCAACTATAAAACGAGACCCTGTCTCAAAAAACTGAGAAAAAAAGAACTTAAAACATACTGCTTGAGCTAAAAAAGTGAGAACATAGTAATTCATTCAATGCCAGGTCTATCAAGCAGAAAAACCTTTAAGGCTTTATTTTGGAGATAGCATAGTGAACCCAGGACCTTCACACTGAGCAATATTCCCTTTTTATTGAGGTAGCATTTTCACTAAATTCCCAACTTGCCCAGTTTGGGTTTAAGCACGTTCCTGCCTCAGGATTTCTGAACACGGCCATAAGGATCACACCACCAGCCAGGTTCTGAGGGGATTTTTACAGAGTATCTTATCACTGTGTTCAGCATTAGAATTCAAGTGATATACATACATGCGTAACCTTTATGTACTTGGATGTTGTTACCTCAATTTATGAAACAGCATCATTTGCTTGGTTTAATAGCTAATGAAATATTCCTAGCAGATATGACAGGTATCTCTGTATTAATGAAAATCAGCAAAGGATTCTTGTCAACCTTCCTGAAAATGGTGCATTGAACATTAATGGACTAAGAGGCAGTTTTAATCTGTTAGAAACTCAACAGACATCTTGACTCTCAACTGTACTAAGTGGCTATGCAACTATGGAACAGTAATGTAAAACAAATGGCTAATAAAGTACAAATGAAAAATGTCATACCACCTTGGTTAAAGTAATTCAGTAAACATATTCAGGTAAATGGATTAACTGTTATATTTTAAAATTCCTACTCCTTTAATATTTAAACTGTTTGCTCTACATTATTGCTCAGGGATGAAACCTTGATACTAACCTTTATCATATGTCACTCAACTACAGCTGCCTAGAACATTTAGCCTTGGCAATTTATTGTGAATTACCAGTTGGTAAACTAATACACTTTAAGAACTTAAATCTCAAGTCCAAAGCCCCTGAACGCAAATCAAGTATATTTTTACTTCTAATTCTTGGTAAACCATCACGGGCAGTAATCTTTAGATATAGCATTATTTTTTAAAAGCCATACATACCAAGACTTAATTGCAGAGTTTGTATTTTGTTTAAAAAGCTTTTATTCATTTTGTTCAGGGAAAAGGACAATCTCAATTTGTCACCTAACCATAAATTCCAACTTACAGGTTTCACTACTCCAGGCACTGCACCAACTGACAACTTAAAAAGAACTCCCTACCAGTCACTAAGGAGTCCACGTTGGAAAAATAAACAATCTGTTGAAATAGCCAATACTGGTATTTGGCCATAGCAAAAGGCCAAGGCATTGAACCTGATAGCCAGCTAGTACAAATATCCTTGGAATAAAGTTGCAGGCATCAAATTAGAGCAGGGGAAGATATTAAAAACTTACACAAGTGTTAAATCAACAACTCTAACATGAACATATATACCAGCCCCTAGCACTAACATGGAGCCATGGGAAGCAAACTTTCCTAAATCCAACTATGTTGAATATGAAATTCAAAGTGTATATTTACCCAGAAAGTCTTTTTTAAAAAATCTACATATAAAACTTTCTTTTTAATGCATTCAGAAAGGTATGCAAAAACAGCAACCTATAACAAACCTAACACATAA
Organism: Petromus typicus; assembly: GCA_004026965.1. Lineage (NCBI taxonomy): Eukaryota > Metazoa > Chordata > Mammalia > Rodentia > Petromuridae > Petromus > Petromus typicus. The sequence goes on from PVIR01005476.1 coordinate 8,460, forward strand.
AAGCTATCATCTTCACTGTCCCCTCATTAGGCCTAAACGTGGAAATGTCTACTCAGCTCATGCACTAACTGCACTAAAAGCAAGATCAACTAGCTTGACTTCTTTAAACTACTACACAACTCTAAAACATCTTCCTAAGAATCCCCAAAGAGAAAACATTTTTATCCAATCAGATATTGGCTGTGACACATCAATAAAAATACTAAATTATTCTGCCGCTATCTTTAATCATCTTTCCACTGAACTCTGAAAATTTTACTCCTGATGAAAATCCCTCTTTTAATGACTCAGTACTCTTAAAACCATAAATTCCACTAGTTTTAGTGCTGTTTGTGCATCTCAATTTCTCTTTCGATCAAGAGGACAAAGTCATGATTGGCCAAAGCTTATTCTAACAGACCACTAAATAATTATAAGGTCAAAATAACCAAAGAATCACACATTTGCCACAGAAGGAACAAAGCAAAAGAACTATCAACAAGCCCTTTTTTGGCAGGTGCTGGGGATACAACTCCAAGCCTTGTGCATGTTACCCCAGTACTCCACCGAGCTACACCCTCAGCCCAAATACACAGTACAGAAAACACATGGTCCACTTGAAAGCTTCCCCTAATCACAAAAACTCAGGGTCTGGGATAAAGTATCTGGAGGTAAGAACATTGGTCAAAGGTGTAGCAGAAGCCTCAGCTAAGAGAAATGGAGCCTTACAGCACAGAACATACATACAAAAATGAGCAACAACGGGGTAATCAATCCTGCAGCCGGGTAAAGGATCAGTTTCTTCTTATAGACCCATACTCCCTACAAAATAAAACTGTACCTTAATTATTGCTTATTTAAAATTACATCTTTACAGAGCTATGTAGCACCTCACGCAGAAAAACAATCACATAAGGAAGCATTTATTTGGGGTTTAACATGAAATCATACAAATAAAATTTGTATAAACACAAATCCACACTGAGTCATAACACGTAGCAAAGGACAAAGTAAAAACAAAACTAATCAGCAGCTATATACAGTTGGACACAATCGTGTCTTGTACACTAGAGTCTTTTACAAAATAATCATTAGAGAAACAGAAGACCAATCTTCAGTGTCGTCCTGCAAGATTTCATAGCATCTCCTACAAACAAAAACAAAACAACAATTACATGTGTGCAACTCTGACAAGCTTTCAAAGGTCCATTTTCATGAATTGTTTTAAGTCCTCACTTTATTCTTTTCTTCAATAATTAAAGATCACATGCATCTTTATTTACAAAATGCAGTTTGGATACCTGATAAACTCACCCTGGAGTTTACAAATGATAAATCCAAATGTAGTCAAAGAATCTGGGAATGTAACTTTCCCATATTCAGAGGTTGAACAGACAGATTTAAGGCCCACTAAAAGTGGTTCTAGTAAGCCAAGTAAAATATTATCATAAATGAATATCTAACAGACATTATAAGAAATCTCTTTGTGCATATGATCTTTAACTTATATCCCAGATTTAAAAGTTGTTTTGGTTTGTAGATTTCACTATTAGCTATAAAAAGAAAAAGCAAGCATTAAATCTTAAAGAATGAACACTTAAAATGAGGCTCCACAATTGAAATACAACACTAAACAGAAGACCAAAATGATTAAGCTGTAAAAAGGCATTTATGTACTTTAACTCCTGTAAAAAACCATTTAAGTTAAGTTTAGACACTTAATCTCCAAAAAAGATTAAAAAAGAAGCCAAAGTCTGAAGTTTTCCACTTTAATCTTTACGCTGGTACATGAAGTTGGAAGAGACCATACCACAGGACAGCGTTTTCTGGTGTATGCCTTGCGCTCTGCCCGCAACGTGCGACCCCCAGAGATAGACGTGGTCAGGGTGACACACGGCCTGCAATGAAGTTCCCGCTGGCGGGTACAAACAAGGTATAATGTCAGAGTTAGAAGACAACATTCTTGTTTTCTTTAAGTTGTACCCATTTCAGTACTTTACCTGTTAATAGTTCTAAAAAAGTTTAATTATTCCTCTAGACCTCCTGGTACACAAAGCAAACAGAAAAACTCTTAAGTTTTTCTGTAATACTAAAAAAGGTGAGATAAGACTTTAAAGTTAAAGATCTATAGACATTTTAGGCAAAACAGGCTCATAAAACAATTAAAGTCAACAATTTAGTAAAAACAAGCTAGGCAATATTTTGTTTTAACTTATTTCATTTGTCTATTGATCTTTAAAGTAAATTAGACATTTCCACTGGTTTCTTGCACTCTATACACACCTGTTTTCTCCAATGTTTTCCTCTTTAGTATGGCTGGTAATTATTTTGGTGATTGCCACCCCCTCGAGATGCTTTGCCATAAGTGCTCTGTTGACCTATTTTGAAAGGATACAACTCTTAAGTTTTGATAAAAATAGTGTCTTTGCCAATACATCAAAAGCCACCAATGTGTAAAACTTTGCATGCTACACATTAAAGTATTAAGATATTTTAACAACCAGCACAAGTTAACTGTAACACATTCTAGGGCTTTTAAGTAACTGAATTTGGGGCCTTTGGCACTGAACTATATATCATCAGCCCTTTTAATTTTTTTTGACACAGGTCTAGCTAAGTTGCCCAGGTTGGACTTCACCTGCCTTGGCCCCCCAGCTGGACTATAAGCATGTGCCATCACACCCAGATCAGAACAGTTCTATTATAATTTCTGTATTATCTTCTAGGGTACTACACACTATAATACATCTCAAGACCTCAACTGCTAACAATAAAAGCCCCCCCCAATTTTAGAATAGAAATGTATTTCAATGTTAAATTTTAGTACCACTGGTTTATGAAAGCAAATTAAATATTCTTACCACTGTAGTCTGCATATCCCTGTCCATATCCATAGTTCCCATAGTTATACCCAGTATAATCATATCCGCCATAGCCACTATAGTTTTGATCACCACCATAGGCACTATTGTAATTTCCATATCCTTGATCATAATAGTTATTAAATCCTTGGTTCCAGTTTTGGCCCTGACCTGAAACAATGCAGGGATTGTTAGGAAACAACCTCTGACTCCAATCTTAACACAAAATGATACGTTTTTACACCTCACTCTATACTTGACCTTAGACAAAAGGCCAAGAAGCCATGTCTGCAAAACTTCAAAGACCAAACGGACATAAATACCACTATCTACTAGAATAGGTTTTCTTTTGCTGTTACAAAGAAGGGGAAAGAAATCCAACTGTACCAGTCTCAAGTTTTCTAAATCTAATGAAAAAGTCATTACATTTTCCCAACAAAGTTGGCTGTTCTGGTTCAAACAAGGACTCCTGCCTAACAGAACAGTGTATTGTATAATGACATTTCCTTTACAATGATGCCACCATCAAAGTGGCCATTCTTGAAACAAATAAAACCAGTAAAATCATTTTATTGTGGTACTAAAGACTGAATGTAGAGCCTTTGCACTAAACCACATCCCTAACCAAGACAAGATCCCACCAAATTATCCAGGTTGGGCTGAACTGATGATCCTTCCCAGAATGAGCTCATTGAGAAACAAAACAAATCACATACCCTCAGGCTAGAGTCTATCTATACTGCAAGAGTTTCAGGTTTTAATTTCACCTTACATTCCCATGGAGCAGTATAAATCTTAAACCATGGAGTCACTTCCCAAGAATTACGTCTCACCTCGGCCACGTCCCCTAGTACCACCTCGCCCACCAGCTGCAGCACCTCTCCCTCCTTTTTGTTGTTGCTGTTGCTGCCGATATACCTCTTTGGGTTGTGCAACTTTGATTTCACACTAAAAAACAGAAAATACAAATAGGACTTTTACTGCAAGTCTAGCATCAAAGCGTTTTATTCTTCTCAAGACTAAGTTTTTTATTCTAATTATCAAATTCTTTAAACAGTTTTACCTTTCCAGAACCAATCTGATGGTATCTGCTTTCTAACAATTTCTTGACTGGCTCTTCATCTGTGTATGTGATAAAACAAAATCCTCTCCTTTCATTTGTTTTTGTGTCCATGGGTAGTTCAATATTTTCAATCTACGAACACATTCAAGATCATTAAACAACAAAAAGGCACCAAAAGTGTTTACATACTACAGGTGCTAATCAAGCGACTTCTGAAAAACCCGCTGCTTTACAACCTCGTTAAAAAGAACAGGTATATATCCAGCACTGAGAGAAGAGTAAAATACGTTGTTTTGTCTTTTTGGTACTGGTGATCAAACTCAGGACCTTGCCTTTGCAAGGCAGGCGCGCCACTGAGCTAAACTCTCAGCCTTTAAAACAACTCTTAACCACATTTTGTACCTAAAAGATACTAATGCCCAATCCAGATTACCATCAATACATCAGTTTCGGCCAAAATCAATCAGATTCTGGATTTTACTTTTACTTAGAAAGCAGCAATTAAGATATGATCACTAAAAAGTACTTGAGTAGCAATTTAATTCTACTTTCAGGACAGGTGCAAGTGCCAAACTACAAGCAGGATGAACATTCTACAAACAACACAAACAGAACACACATAAAGGATCATATCCCACCTCCCCAAAGGCTCCAAAATATTCTTTAATTTGTTCTTCAGAAGTATCTGGGCTCAATCCACCCACAAAAACCTTTTTTGGGGGTTCTTTCCCTTTTAAAGCTTTGGCTCTTTTGGGATCTATCAATTTGCCGTCCAGTTTGTGCTCTTTTAGTTCCAAAACCTACGAGACAATTTAAGAAAATACCAGTAGTATACAAACTTGAGAACAATCTGCAAAAACAGAAAGACAATGCAAAAAAAAATGAAAAAAGAACACGCCTACCTTATCAACGCTAGCAGCATCTTTGAAAAGCACAAATCCAAATCCTCTTGATCTTCCAGTGACCGGATCTGTTTTAATTGTGCAGTCTACAACTTCCCCAAATCGAGACAAATACTCTGTCAGATCTTTCTTGCTTGTATCCCAGCTCAAGCCTCCAATAAACATTTTACTAGAAATAAAAGTTCAGTGTAACTTAATCGATACTTTGGCCTTGGAATTTGACCGTAATGTAAGCACAAAAGACTTTTTAATGGCAAACAATTCTTTAGTCTATTCAACAGACACATGTAAACAATGCACCAGGGCAATCTTACAAGTCAAGCCAGAAGAATGTTTTCTACACTGCACAGAGCAAACCCTAAAGAGGCCAACAAACTGAAAAAGATCCTGCCCGGATTCCTTTGGATCAGAAAGCCAACTTCCTGAACAGGCCCCTCCCAACTTCGGTCTACTCTCATTCTCCCCTGTCAAGCCAAGAATCCACCTCAATAGCTCGTTGCATAACAATATGGGACTTCCAAACGTGTCCCAAACAGGACTTATCCCAAGTCTTGCTAGCAGTGCCGCGCAGAGCACCAGAGACACAATGAAGAGGCGGCGGCAGCTGGGGAGAGAGGCGCGGCGACCCGGCCCCGCCCCCGCCCTGCGCCTGCGCAGTCGGGATGCTACCACCCTCTCCGCCCAGCCCCCAACCTCCGCGGCCTCTCGAGTCCCCCGCGCCGCGTCCCCTTTCCCTGTCTCTTTCGAGCTTGCAGGGCTCAGGGTCGCGCGGGTAACCAGCTCAGGGAGAGAACGAGGCAGCGCACGCCCCAGGGACGGCGGGCGCGTGCGGCGCGCCGGTGGGGAGGAGCAGAAGGGGAGCGTGCGGTACCCGTCATCCTGCTGGTTCTTGCTCGCGTTGATCTTGGACCCCTCGGCGAACTCCTCTATATTGCTGTACTCGTTCATGTCCTCCATGGTGGCGGAGCCGTCGGCGGGGGCGGACAGGCGCGCGGTCCGAGTCGCGGGGGTGCTGGTGGCGGCGGAGCGTTGTATGGAGCTGGATTTAAAATGGCGGCGGAAGAGGTCCGGGCGCCGCCTGCGCCCTCCCTTTATAGCCGCCCCGCCCGCCAATCGGGAGGGCTGCTGCGCGGTGACGTGGCGCGGGACCCGGCGCGCCCCCTGCCGGGCGGAGCCGGCGGCGAGAGAAGGGAGGAGCGGGGCGAGCTGCCGCGGCGCCCGCGGCCGCCAATGGGAGAGGCTGCGGGAGGCGAGGGGCGCGGGAGCAACGGGGAACAATGGCGGCGGCACATGGGCGAGCCGGGGCGGGACCTCCATCGCAGGCCTCCCAGCGGGGACCGCAAAAGGGGCGCGGGCTTGGGGATGAGTGGAAGCTCGGATTCGAGGCGCGAGGGTGGAGGGTCCGGGGCTGGCGATCGCGAGCGCGCCGTGGCAGGGCCGCAGCCCCTCTTGCCTGGAGAGCCTTTGTCCCTGGCGTCCGGTCCGGCCCGCTCCTAGCACCGGGCACTTAGCCCGTCTCGGTTGCTCTCAGTCCGCGGCACGGCGCGGCGCGGCGAAGGCTGCGGTCGCCCCGCGCCCGTGCGGGCTGCTCGGACGCAGGCAGCCCACGGTCTCCCGCCTCCCGCCGCCGGCGCGCGCACGCGTGTTGTGGCCGCGCCGCCGAGACCCGCCGACAGGAAGCGGGCGACGGCGCGGGGCTGCTTCCGCCGCGCCTCAGGCTGGGGCGCAGCGGGCGGGGGGCCGGGGAGGGGGCGGCGGCGGGGACGCCCGTGTCCCGCGCGCCACCCCAGCGCCATCCGGCCCAGCCGGGTCCCGCTCGCCGCACGGGCCGCGCCGCGCCTCCCGCGCTCGCCTTTGTTCCCGCCCCCGGGCCGGGCCCGGCGCGTCCGCGGAGTGAGCGGCCAATGGGCGCGGGCGCCACCCCGTCCCGCCCACGCGGGCCGGGCTACCGGGGTGGCTGTGGGGCTCCGGGAGCACTGCGCCGGGCTCGCGTGCCGAGATGGTCGGTCTCTCGGTGCCCGCTGAGGTCACCGTGATACTGTTGGATATCGAAGGTACCACAACCCCGATTGCTTTCGTGAAGGTGAGGGGTGGAAGGGTGCCGGGAAGCCACCCGAGATGCGAGACTCCGGGGAGGCGGTTGGGATGGGGACGCGGGGAGGTGCGGAGATCTCCTCCGCGGCACCATCTTCCTTCGCCCCTGCCCCTGCTGCTGGGTGGAGGCCGACAGAGAAGGGGTGGAGGTGGCCAAAAAGCAGCCTAGGGACAGGTGTACGCGCGCGTGGTGTACACGTTCGGGAGTGGCGACGCGGCGAACGAGACGTGGGGCTCTTGGGGACTGGTCTTTCAGAATGAAAGTGGGAAACGTGCAGGCGCCTACCCTGGGATCTGGCCCTGCCCTCCGGCTGCGAGTGCCCGAACTGCACTCCTGCAATACTTGGTCCACACCCCAAATCAATAGAGACACTCTAGGCTCCCTCATTTTCTTCCGAAAACCTCGAAAGTTGAAGGTTGTCGAAGCGTAACTCTTGGTAACTACCACTGTGTGCATGCTATTGACAAGCTTACTGCTTTGCATTATAGCGGGTTCCATTTGTCCAGTGCTCTGTTTGTGAGAATAAATACTAAGTGTTAGTATAGTTTTCGTAAAACAATTCTTCAGGCCTCGTGTTCTCATTATTCAGTTTCCAGAAGTTTTAAGAATTCATTTCAGATGCAAGTATTAAGAGATGCTATGTAAAATATTCACTGGATATAGTGGAAAAAACCCTAGTAGTCAAGGAAAATGAGCACCCTGTTTTAAATTCTATTTGGTTTTGTAGGAAGAACCTGTGAAGGATGATGTTCTGATTTAGGTTATAATACAAATTTATGCACATTTTGGGGACTTCAGATGTAACAAGCAATTAATAAATTTTTTAGAAGAATTATAGTGCCAGGCATGCTAGTAAAGATTTTGAAGAAATCTGGTTGGACACTCTTCTATTTTTAATCACACCATAGACTTCTATGGAAAATTTTGGGTTTGTCCAAATGCTGAAAATTGCATTGAATTTCTTTTTCTTTTTGGGACAGAATAGCTGCTTTCTTGGTTTTCAGAGAAAAAAAATATTTCTGATTTTGTGGTTTATACTTTAGCACTGTCTAGTTCCACTCTGGTTCTCTTGTTAACTAGTGCCGTGAGGAAAGCAGGGGTAATGACAGCACAGGTGGTGGTGTGGTGCGAGACATTACCATCTTCTGTTGATTTGGGGGAAGAGGAAATCTCATACAGATTGCTTTAGTAACAAAAACATAACAGCTTCCCCCTCCTGCCCATTTCTTCCAGGCAACTTTAAGAGCCACTTGTTGGAAACCTTGAGGCAGACAACTGAAATCTTAGGGGGAAAAAGGCCGTAATGACTTAAATAGTTTTGACATCAGACAATATGCAAATACAAGGCAGACTGCCGAAGGACGCCAGAATCTTGCTTAAAGTAGTTTCTTGTACCCTGTCCTAGGATATGTGTTACTGCTTATTATTTTTTGTTACTCATGAACTTACCAAAACCAGTGTTTCTTTCAGCAATCCTCCTGCCTTTGCCTCCCTGGTGCTGGGATTACAGGTGTGAGTCACCACGCCTGGCCTATCCATGAACTTTTAAGCATGAAATTGAAAGCCATTCGACTTTGAGCACTGCAGTTGTGACCTTATAGCCCTCTTTCCTATGGAATAAGGGAAAGAAACAGTGACGTGTTTACTGCTGTCTTCATTTTACTGATTAAAGGTCGAATAAATGAGCAATATACAATTTGGGATTTGAATACAAACTGTCTTACTGGAAACTTTTCCTTCTCTTCCATTGTTGGGTTCACCCTCTAATGGGTCTGCTGTGTTCACCCAGGCTGCTTTGCTGGACTGCTGTGTATGTTAAATGACACAGTTTAAATGAGAGTGCTCCAGTCAATATGAAGTACCATAAAAGTATATGGGAACACATTTCACTTGCTACTACCTCATGGGATAGGCTTAGCTTTGGACTCTTGACTCAGAGTAATTACAGATAAGCCTTTCCTTACCTGTGTGTGTGGCTCAGCAGTTTAGAGGGTGCAGTGAAAATAGAGTAGGTTGTCAGAAATTCCCCTGACGTGCCCATAGGAAGTCAGTACTATGGAAGTCAGTATGAAGGACATCTGCTGCAGCCAGTTTTTCTTTCAGAGTTGAAACACATTCCTGCCTCCCTTGAACGTCAGATGAAGTCATTGCTTTGGGATCAGGTGATAAAAATTAATAGCATGTCAAACACCAGCCTCACACTGTGTTACGTTACTCACAGAAGACCCTGTGGAAGGAGGCTATCCCTGGGAACTGAGGGGCCCCGTTGGTGGAATGGCAGGTAGATTGCCAGCACCGTTTGTTCCTGCTCCCTTTTTTGGCTGAGCATTTACAGTTGGATGTGTATATTATGCCACGTAGGTATGTGATGCAGCATCAGTGCAGGATACCTTGGAAGAGTTCATAAAACTCTGGAAAATGGTTTTTGTTAGTTGGTCTCTCAGGTCACACTTTAACCCAGGGATCATCAGTGGTTTTACTTGTCAGCTACCTATATCATCTCTTTGGAGTATAAGGGGGTCAAACTCCAGGGCTTTCACATATACTGAGCAAGAGCTCTGCCACTGACGTACACCTCAGACCTTCAGTTTCATTTCATGTGAAGACAGTGCTGCTAAGTGGCCCAGGGCTGGCCTTCACCCTTAGATCCACTGCCTTCTGAGTACCGGGGATTTCAGATCTGCTCTGCCAGTCCTGGCTGTTAAGCTTATTTTCTAGAGGTAATGGACAGCTGGCTTGGGTCATCTAATAAATGTTATGATGGACTGATTACTCAGAAGAAACCATGGGGAGTGTGCTGGGTGGGGATTGTCACAGTTGGCCAGGAGCAGAACACCATTTGAACTCAGCTTTTCTTAGATGTTGCCACTGCATCTCTGTCCTCAAAGCCACCAACTCTGCCCAGTTAGGACAGGACGTGACAGGTCCTTTTGGAACTACGTTTTTTTTTTTTGTTTTTTTTTAAAGCTTTTGACTTTGAACCTGTATAGTGTTGGTCTCCCAACATTTTGGGGGCTCATGTACATCAATAGAATTGAAGCCGCCCTGCCGGTAGAAATTATGTACACATTATTGTACTGTTAATATTTTTAAAAATAAAGTGCAGTTTAAAGACATTAAAATAATAAAAATGGGGCCAGGGATTTAGCTCAGTGGTTCTGGCGCCTGCCTTGCAAGCGCAAGGGCCGGAGTTTTAATCCCCAGTAGCCACGTACAGTAATGCCAGGTGTGGTGACACATGCCCAGCAGCAATCAGTACTATGTGCCACAGTGCTGGGCGTGGTGGCTCGTGCCTGTAATCCCAGCACTCAGGAGGCAGAGGCAGGAGGATTGCTGAGTTTGAGGCTGAGTTCAGGACCGTCCTGAATTACAAAGCGAAACCCTGTCTCAAAGAAAAAAAAATGACCAAGCATTATATGTACACTTGGACTCCCAGCATTCTGGAAGAATGAAGCAGGAAGTTTGCAAGTTCAAGCCCAGCCTGGGTAACTTAGCCACTTAGTGAATCCCTGTTCCAAAATAAAAAATGTCTGAGGATGTTGAAGTGTGAAGGCCCTGACTTTAATCCCTGTCCTTACTGCATTCAGTCAATCGGTCAGTGTTACCCTCTCTTACCCCATGGAATCCCCTTGTGTGTCCCAGGGTATGTGCACACCATGAAGCAACTACTCCATCTTTGTGCCTGTGTTACCCTAATGTTTTTAGCGTGTACACTTGTAGGACCATCAATACAGTCCCAAGATTATCCTATTCAGCTGTTACTTCTAAGTTTGGAGAAGATGATCTCTAGTTAAAATACATTTAATCTCTTGTTATATTTCAATAGTTGTGTCCCATAAAATTGCTGTAAGCACTGTTAATGAATACTGAATCATTGTTCCTAGTGGAAATAAACAAGGTTATGTTCTGGCAAGCCTCTGGTTGTTTTTTCATCAACTGATCAATACCGAATCTTGTTTTATGTGTGTTCTGTTTGCCTTAATATATATTATTGATTCTCCAATATTGAATCGTGGCCAACAGCACTATGACTAATGCTTAATATATGAAACTTATCACATGGATTTTCTGTGCAAAGCACGACAGCCTTTAAAAGACAATGGACAAGCACTTTAGTGCTTTGTTTTAACAGTAACATTATTTTGACAGTAAAATCCACCTACGAAAATGTGGCACTAAACAGATCTTGGAAAGGATACTTGGTTACCTTAGGGGAGTTAAAACAGGCACTGCTTGTTGAGCCTCAGTTGGAAAGGTGCCCAACTTGTGATTAAACATTTATACCACTAGGCATATGTGCCTTGAATGATCTTGAAGGTGCCAGGAGTATTGATTTTTGAAGTCGGAAGTAAATTTTAGAGTCTGGACTAAGCCGGAACCCAGGAACAAGGGGAACTGCCTGTAGAGAGTGAGTGGTATTTCCGGGGAGCAGTTTGGATTACCATCTTGGTTCTGAACTACTGACAAATAGACTTTAAAATGGCTCTACTTCTGTTGTTGAAATTTATCATTTATGGTCCTGAGTATAAGGTACAATTAAAAATTTTAAGATTTGGATTTGATGTGGAAAAGATTGTGGTAATATGGAGGTTAATAAGACGTATGTAGAGTTGGTGTTTTAGCTTAGAAATAAAGACACTGGCTAAGAATAAAATACTTGGCAAAGTTTTGAACAAGACTCGGGGAAAACCTGTCTAAATTACCGTTAATAGTATTGGAAATCTTCTATGAACTACTCAGATGAACCAAAACTCACACAATTTCTGGAGAAAGCAAAGCTGTAGCAGGAGTTTTCAAAGGGGATATGGTGTCAGAATCCAGGGAATCAGTGGTAGTTAGGTTGTCTTTGCTGGTCTCACCTTGGTATTGGGATTTGACAGATGTGGGTTTGAGTCTTGCATTTACTTTATACCGGTGATAAACTCTCTTTGAACCCAACTTCTGTATTTGCTGAAAAGGGTCCCCTAGCTGGGATTCAAGGACAGGAAGTTGAGTCCCCTCTCTTCCTCTCTATTGGACCAAGACCCACGGCCAGTCAGGTTCTCTGGAACTATGGAGATAAAGATATTCTATCTTTGAGCATTTTTTTAAAACCTTATTTCTTTGCTAACTCCTTGTAATGATAACCTTCTCTGTACACTGTGATTCATTGCATTTAATCAGATTATAGTTTATCTTTCTTTAATTACAGTTTAACTTCCTTAATAGGATGTAGAAGATGCTTATTGTCTCATCCCAACATACTTACTCATTCCCAATGTAGATGATAAGATCTAACATTCATTTCTAGAGGCTTCCGTTTTCAAAGGGGATATGCAATATAAAGATCCTGTCCTGCTTGGCCCAGAAAAATGGGGACAATAGAGTTACGATTTCTGAACCCCTAGTGCTCCATGACTTCTTGGTAGTTGCTAGTATAGTCTTCAAGAAAGATGATTAAGGAGCGAATCTAATGCCGCCACTGCTGAAAATAAATAACTGGCAGATGGTGTGGATATTCTAAGAAGTAGTAAATTCACATTGTTAGAAATATTCAAGCAAAGCTTGGAGAGCCATTTTAAGGGATATTCTAATAATAATAAAAAGTTACAGAAGTAGAACTGGCTAGCTTTTTTATTTTTTTAAGACAAAGTCGCACATTGTAGTTCAGGCTGGTCCTACACTCAGCCTAGCACTCACCAATCCTCCTGCTTCTGCCTCCTGAGTGCTGGGATTACAGGCCTTAGCCACCACACCTAACACTGTTGTATTTGGTAACTGGGGGGTTGAACCTGCGACCTTGAGCTTGCAAAGCAGGAACTGGAACCACTGAGCTAAATCCCCAGCCCAGAGTATAAATTTTTATTATCAAAATTGATAGACAAGGGCCGGGGATATAGCTCAGTAGTTCTGGCGCCTGTCTTGCAAGCACGAGGACCCGGGTTCAATCCCCAGTAACCACATAACAATACTGGGCGTGGAGACTCACCCCAGCAGCAACCAGTACTACATACCACAGTGCCGGGCGTGGTGGCTCACGCCTGTAATCCCAGCACTCGGGAGGCAGAGGCAGGAGGATTGCTGTGATGTGAGTTTGAGGCTGAGCTCAGAGCCAGCCTGAACCGCAAAGTAAGACCCTGTCTCAAAAAACCTTAAAAAAAAAAAAAAAGAAAGAAATCGATAGATTAAAAAAATTTTAAAAATAATGTCATAACATTATTTTAGAATCTTTGTAAACATTTCAACCTTTGTGTTATACATCCCCCAAAATAGGATTTTATTTTACTCTTCATTTAGAGATTGCAATTGATTGATTATTATTTATTTTGTTTGTTTGTGTGTGAGGCCTGATCTCACCAAGTTGCCCAGGCTAGCCTTGAACATGTGCTTCCCCTGCCTTAGCCTTCTGAGTATCTGTGTTTTTATAAGGAGATTGTTTTATTGGGGGGACGTGTTAGAAGAATGGCATTGGCTGTTTTTGCGTCAGGCCTGAGTGCTGCTGTTGAAGGCAGCTGGGTTCTCCTTTCTGCATTTGCACTGTGGTCCTAGCTTGTGGGTCCTGTTACCTCCAGCAACCCCATTGTGCACTCCTGAAAGAATGAAAGCCCAAGAGGCAAACACGCTGGACCCACGCGTGCTGGGTTCCCTGGAAGGGTCTCCATTGGCCTCTCCAAGGCTGCGGACCACACTCTGAGAACCATTGCTTCAGGTCTCAGTTCTGTTGTCACTTCCCTCATCTCTTTCCCTACTAGTTCAGATTTTCCTTTTCTTTTTTTTTTTTTTAATCCAATAATACTACGTGCCTTTTGTTTGTAGCATTCATGACAATAGCTTTTTTGTGTTTAATATCTGCTTCGATGAGGCTCCTTTGGACTAGGGCTCATGGGTGGTGCTTTGCTCATGGTTATCTTCAGTTCTTATCACAATGTCTTCAAATATTTGAATAAAGGAGTACATGAATTTAAATATGACTTCTTGGATTCAGCTCACTCAGAGTTTCTCTTAAAATATAAAGTCTTCTCTATACAGCATATACTGTGGTTCAGGATTTGCATAACATTCTACATTATTTTTATAATTCATTTTACTGGTACATTTTATATACACATTATGATCACACTCGACATTGAGAACATTCTACATTATAGTATTTTTTCCTGTCGTTCCCCTGACTAGCTTCTGGGCCATTTTGAGAACAGAGATTGTGGCTTATTTTTATATTCAATCCACTTCTTCATGCCCTTCTTAAGGGTTCATATAGCTTTGCACATCATGGATAGTTAAAAAATAAAAGCTTAATGTACCACGATTTGATTTTAAAAGATGTGCCTAATGCACATGCAAGTAAATATTTTAACCGAAGTAGGGCTGAGGGTACAACATAATGATAAAGTTCATGAGAGCCCTGGGTTCAACCCTAGTGAATAAATTAATTAAATTTCCTCCAAAGGGAAATCATGTTCCCATGATTACTGGCAGGTTGCTTATTAGAGAATTATTTTGCATGTTATTTTCTTTTAGGATTACTCTCCCAGGAGCGAGTTGGGGGGGTCAGGTTCTGGATTTTCTAAAACATTGCTATGCATGGACTCAATACATTCACCTGATACTGGAATTATATACTGTGCTGTGTATTGGGGGTGTTGCTGGGACTAAGACATACTGATTTCCTCAGGGTTCTGTGGTCGAGCAGTGTAGGAATTTGGTAGCTTTTTTGTAAAGGCCAAGGTAGTAAATATTTTAGGTTTTGTAGGCTCTGTGATCTCAGTCCAAATCTTCAGCTCTGCCACAGTTACCCCGAAAGTAGCCAGAAACACTGAATAAGTGTGGCCATGTTCCAATAAAACTTCATTAACAGAAACAACTGACTGGCCAGATTCACCTGTGGGGTATAGTTTGCTTGTCCCATTCATTGTTTCTTGGTCTCTGTCCCATTCACATAACCATAGAGCAATTTCCATTGATTTCTATGCAGATAATTGTCATAGTTGGTGGCAGTGAGGTTATAGAAGTTCTGAATCTTGTCCAGTGAACACACACTTAACTGTTTCTTTCGTTTTTACTGTTGTTCAGGACATTTTATTTCCTTACATCAAAGAAAATGTGCAAGAGTATCTGCAGACACATTGGGAAGAGGAGGAGTGTCGGCAGGACGTCAGCCTTCTGAGGAAGCAGGTGAGCCCTTCGCTCCATTTCCCTGTGTCTTAGGACAGAGGGTGGATGGAGCTGCTGAGCATGAACTGAGCATCGGGTCAGACCCTTCCTTGCCCTGGATTTACAGGGGGTGGAAGTCGTAGTGAAAATCCACAGTGTGTGTGGTGTGTGGTCTGTAGAATTGCCTCCATTGGGAATTTTTTACGTTGCACAAAGACATCATGTAGTTGTAAAACTTAGCCCCTCCCAGATGTATTGCCAAAGGCTCAGGCAGTTTTAACAGGTCCCCTTAGCATCATTGGGTGGTGACGCTGTCTTTCTCTGGCCTCCTCCTCTCGGCCAGACCCTCACAGTGCTCCTGGGTCCTCCCCTGCATCCTTCAGCCTTCTCACCCAGCTCACTGCTGTCCCAGCCTGCAGCCCCGCCCTGGTCTCTTGTGCTTCACTTGCCCACATGCACATGCACACACGCACACACACGCACACGCGCTCCTCCTCTGTCTTCTCCTGTGTTGTGTGCTATAGAGTGCTTGTTCTACTGATTTTCTTATCAGAATTGCTGCAGTGACAAAGATCTTCCATGCTGCACACCACCAGTTCACTGGCAGGCACTTGTCTCATGTTGGGTGTCATAGAATGCCCCTGTACAGTCAGTCCATTTCTGTAACTGTTTCATTTCTGTGATCATACTTTGTAAATCTTGTGTGTAATATCAGTTGAGAATAGAGTCACATTGTTGGAGTTTGTGAAGATTTACATTTTGAATTTTCAGCTTAATTCAGCATTGATTTGAAAAAGCTTTTTCTTAATCCTTGTTGAAACATACATGTTCCTCTGTTATATAAAGATACATAATCTATAGAGGTTTTATTGTATTTTAAAAAGACCATTGTTCCAAATGTTAAGAGTTTTTATGAGATACAGGGAATTGTAAGAGGCTGTATATATTCCTATTCTAGCTTTATTAACTTCTTATGTTTTGTTTTATTTTTACTTTTTATTTTTTTGAGACGTGGTCTCGCTTTGTAGTTCAGGCTGGCCCTGAGCTCACTGTGTAGCCCAGGCAAGCCTCGAACTCACAGCAGTCCTCCTGCTTCTGCCTCCTGAGTGCTAGGACTATAGGCATGAGCCACCACACCCAGCACATTGGTATATGATACTGATTGTTGGTGGATGTGAGTCACCATGCCCAGCCTTATTGTATGTGATTACTGGGGATCGAACTTGGATCCTTCCATTACAAGGCAGAGGCTGGAACCACTGAGCTAAATCCCTGGCCCTTATGTTTTGTTTTTTGAAGCAGGGTCTCACTGTGTATAGAGTCCAGGCTATTCCTAAACTCACTGTATAGCTCATAATGGTCTTGAACTCATGATAATTCTTCTGCCTCAACCTCCTTGGTGCAGTTATTATAGACATGCACCCACCATGTCAGGATCCATTAGCTTTTCGTTCAGTCTTAGCTGTGAACTGTTTCTTTTTCAGTTATATTGCAGGGAAAATGATGAAATTTAATTAAAGTTCTTGTTTGTTGATTCTAACAAGTGAATGAACAAACCAAATCTTCTTATGCCCTATGTGCTCTCCTTTCTCATACACAGCATCTCTGTTGCTTTAAATTTCAACTTTGGCTATCTAAGAAAGGTGATGTAAACTTACTAATTATAATTTTGACTTTTTAGGGATTGTTCTTTTTCCTCACTGGGGCTAGAACCCAGGGCTTCACACTGTTATTTCTCTCGCTCTTTTGTGTTTGTTTGTTTTTTGAGACAGGGGCTTACTATGTAGTTCAAGCTGGCCTTAAACTCACTGTGTAGCCCACACTGGCCTCGAACACATGATGACCTCCTATCTCAGCCTCCCAAGTGCTGGGACGACAGGTGTGCTGTTCTATGGGTGGTTGTTTTTCCTTCTGTGACAAGTTTTTATGGAGCTGCCTAGGTTGGCTTCACACTTGCAATCCTCCTGCTTCAATTTCCCAGGCAGCTGGGGCTAAGTTTTAGCACTGCAGCTGGGTAGGGATTGTTCTTTTAGGAGTCTTGCAGCAGTTCTGCAGCAAATGATAGTTGGAGAAAATTGGGTGTTTAAAAAATATGCAAGAAACTAACTTGCTGTTTTTCTGCTTTAAAGGCTGAAGAAGATGCCCATTTGGATGGGGCTGTCCCCATACCCAGGGCATCTGGAAATGGGGCAGATGACCTCCAGCAGACGATCCAGGCTGTGGTGGACAATGTGCACTGGCAGATGTCTCTGGACCGGAAGACCACAGCACTGAAACAGCTGCAGGGCCACATGTGGAGGGCGGCGTTCACAGCTGGCCACGTGAAAGGAGAGTAGGTGCTCAGATGAGTGAGCTTTCACCAGCCCACTCGTCCTCTCACTCCATTGTATGGTGCATGATAGTAATATAGATAATCAAGTATTATTTAACAAGTAAATTGTTTTGTCTTCTTTTTTCCAAAGCTGAAATAACGCATTTCACTCAGCTAAATTTCTCAGACCTGCATGACTGACTTTGCAGATGGTCGAGTGACTTTTAGTTGTAGTTTATAACAGTGTCTTCACACATGGCAGCTCCTAGAACAGTATATTTGATCCTTGGCACACAGTGATGCTGCTTCTGGTCTGCTTCTCAGGGCCAGTGAACCAACTGCTTTTTGCTCTGTTAGAGAAATGAAAATCCATAAACTATGCTGTGAGGTCGCTCAGAGGGTGTCACACCTGCCACTTTTGCTGTGCTCTTTGAGCACATTCCACGGACCCTGAGTCTTGCTTTTCAGGTCCCTGCTAGTCCTCCAACTAAAGAGGTTTAATGCACTGTACTCTTAAGCCACTCTCCATAAGGTTCTGCCGTGAAGGGTGCTTGGCTGCTCCTGGTGTAAACCTTCAGGTCAAGGCCATTTCCGGCTATCTTGCTACATTTGTATTTCTGTCAGATAAGCGGTCATTCCTTTTTATATGTTATAAGGATTGCCTGTTTGAAGGATGCATTGGAATTTCAGGATATACCAGTGATCTGGGAGTATCAACTAGTTTGTCCTGTACTTTCACAAGTTTAGAGCAAGATATTGCTTTCCTGGTAGTTAACCCTTCTCTTGTTTCTTTAATTATAAAGCCAGCAACTTAGAATAGATTACTTTAAACTTCTCGAGCCCTGCTGTAGAATAAAAATGATTGGTATAAATTCACATTTTAAAAAATCCAAAATAACACGGTTAGAATTAAGTGGGCTGGTTTTGAACGTGCCCATTTCTCTTTCAACTAAGGCTGTTGAATTTGGTAGGTTTCTGACCTTTCCAGTTAATCTCTTCAAGACTAGTCCCACATCCTGAGTTCACTGTGCTTTTCTCTTATTTCCTGATAAACTGTCTCTGTTACTAACTGTGGAAATGCGGTAAAACTAATAAAAGAGCCTGTTAGGAATCTGAAAAGCAAATGCTGTTTACTGCTTGGATAAAGTGAGATGATACCCGATTTGTTCTGGAATTTTTTCCTGTGTAATAAAACTAAGTTTTCTCAGTTCTCAAGAAAACATAATTCTGTTTTCTAACTAGTCAAAGACTTAGAGCACTGAGCTCCTAGACCTTAAAAAAGCTATTTCGGGAGCATATATTTTTCTAAGGCATTTCTATGTTTTCTTAAAGCACAGTGGACATAAAGTAGCCTTTTATTGTCATGGATTACACCCAGATTATATGATAAAACAGCATTACTTTTGCTTTGTGGAGCTCCTTGAAAATTGACTCATTTCATCCCTTTACCTGTAATCCTTCCTCCTGTCAAAAAGTATTCTTAGCACTCAGATTGTTCCTTTTAATCTGTCATGATGCCGATACTGTAACACAGTCATGAGAACCGCAAGGGTTTGTTGCGTAGACTTTTTGTGTTCCGTGTAGGCGCAGGGAGAGAAGTAGGGAGCTTTTATTTTACCTGGTTTTCATGGGTCTGCATGAAGAGTTCTACATTTTAACTTGCTCTTTTCTCTCTAGGTTCTTTGCAGATGTAGTTCCCGCAGTCAGAAAGTGGAAAGCGGCTGGAATGAAGGTGTATATCTATTCTTCAGGGAGCATAGAGGCGCAGAAACTGTTATTCGGGCATTCTACAGAGGGAGATATTCTTGAAGTAGGTTACTTGATTTATTTTCTTTTGACACTCAGGACCTTAAATATGGAATGGTGAGGAATGTGCTTGGGTTATAAGCTAAGTCCACATGTAGGTAGCTGCATGTATAGGTGGGTTGTGAAAAGAAATAGAAAAGCTGGCGAATGCATAGGGAGGGGTGAAGTACGTGATGCCAGTTTTGTTGTACATCAGGATTAGGTAAGGAGTTTGTTAAAAATGTTGATCCCCGGGCCTTGCTTCCTAGCAAATCTGCACGGACAGATCTAGAGTGGAGCTGTGGATCTCAAGCTTGCATTTAGCATCCATCTGAGGTGATTTTAGATGAGGTGTGTTGTGTTCAGGGAGGGGTGGCTGTAGACTTCTTTCTTTTTTTTTGCGGTACCTGGGATCGAACTCAGACCCTTATGCTTGGAGGGTAGGTGCAGTTTCACTTAGCTAAATCTCTGATCACAGCCTGAGTTGATTTTATTTTATTTACTTATGTTTTCTGAGGTGAGCTTAGATAAGGGCAAGTGTCACAACTGACTACTATAAACACATAAAAACGTGGACATATGTATGTACATCCCACCTCTTGGGCGACCATGTAAATCAGCTATCTCACCAATATTAGAAAATTAGTACCCAAAACAAAGTAGTAAAGTATTCTTTGGTTGTATAAAATCAAGTAACAAAAAAACCCAGTTAGTCACTTTTAATTATATTGTATTTATAATTTCTTCTACATAAAGTTAAAGTTTACTGTGCTTAGGGGTGGTGGTGCTTCCTTATAATCTTAGTTACTGGGAGTCTGAAGCAGGAGAATTGCAAATCTGAGGTCAGCCTAAGCAACTAAGTGAGACTTTGTCTCAAATTAAATTTTAGGAAAGGGCTAAGGGTATAGTTCAGTGCACCTACCTAGCGTGTAGATCATGTTCAGGAGAACAAAAGTATTCTGTGTCTTGAAAAATAATAAAATTAAGTAAGATATAGAATAGGACCATGCACAGTCTTACCAACTGCATAAAGGAGAGAGAGAGAGAGAGAGAGTGAGTGTGTGTGTGTGTGTGTGTGTGTGTGTGTGTGTGTGTGTTTGGTGCTGGGGAATGAAGTCTACCACACAAGTGCTCCGCTGCTGAGCTATGTCCCACATCCCTTAAAGATGTCCTGAATGCAGCAAAGCACAGAGTAATCTCATTTGTTTCTGGCACTTTGGAGAAGTACAGGTTTTATGGGGGTGGGGGGGCTGAAATATTATATGAGACAATTGGATGCATTTTCAAGCACAATGATAAGATAAAATTACCTCCTATACATTTCCTGGACATGAGAAAATTCCTGCTTGCCTGTGTGTCACAGCCCCAAGGAGGGAGTGGTCAGCAGGAGTACATTTAAAACTAATAGAAGTGCTAGCTGGGGCCAGGAATAAAGCATATGCGCTGGGTTCCATCCCGGCACCATAAAGAGCAAAAATAGTGCTGATAGTGGAACTTAGGATGAACTTAGTGACGCATAAGTGACTTGGCCAGGAACCCCTCCCCCCATGGTTGGAACTGAGACTGGTTGAATCTAGCACCAGTGCACCTGGGCAAGCACTGCCACGGAGCTGCATTCCCCACCCTAAAGTAAATATTTACTGAGCCCTTAGAGTTTGCAGAGACTACTTTGGCTTTAGAGGTTGTCCCATTTTAGTTTTGCTTCTTTTTGTCTTGTTTCTAAATCAAGTAGGAAACTGATAGTTGTTAGTGAGTGTCCGCTGACTTTGGATTCTTTTCTGGTCTCATGCAATAAGCAATAAGGTAAAAGTAGATAGGACATGATCATTATCTGCTGAATTCAGTAATAAAAATCTTACTCTTTAATTACCAAATAGGGTAAAATGAGAGACAAGGAATATGTAAAACCAATCTTCATTTAAAAAAAATATTTCCTCAATTTTGAGTGATCATTAGGTTTGGTTTTAGTTTGTGAGACATTTGTAATAGCTAACCCTAAAATGGGATTTTTTTTAGTTTTTTTTCAGACAGAGTCTCGCCTTATAGTTCAGTCTGGCCCTTTCACTAGTAGCCTGGGCTAGCCCTGAATTAGCACAATTCTTCTGTCTCTGCCTCCTTAGTGCTGGGATTATGGGTGTGAGTCACCACACCCAGCATCATGGTATGTGGTACAGGGGATTGGACTCGACCTTGCACTTGCCAGGGGGGCTCCAGAACCACTGAAATAAATCCCTGGCCTCTTCCAAATGTTTATTGCTCTAAAACCTTTGTTTACTTTTTAGAGAAGCCATAAAGTTCTCTAGTAAATAAGATGTTCAGCAAATATTTACTGGATGAGTGAAGTCCCTATTATTTCGTGCATTTCAGGGAAAAAGGATACAAGAGAAGGATTTGGTGTCAGTGTTACGTTAGTCTTTCTCTTTTCTCTTCATTCAGCTTTTTGATGGTCACTTTGATACCAAAATCGGACACAAAGTGGAGAGTGAGAGTTACCGAAAGATTGCGGACAGCATTGGGTGCTCGCCAAGCAACATCTTGTTTCTGACAGACGTTACTTTGGGTGAGTAGTAGTCAGGTGTGGTTTTTTGCTTTACAATGGGCTAAGGCTGTACTGCTAGGCTGGTACCTGGGACTCCTGGCCTCAAGCAATCCTCCTGCCTCCCCCTCCAAAGCTGCTGAGACCACAGACACATACCCTGGCCTCAAGCAATCCTCCTGCCTCCCCCTCCAAAGCTGCTGAGACCACAGACACATACTGGACTTCTTAATATTATATGTTCCAAGAGAGGAGGCTGTCCTGGTCCTACAATGCGTTTATTTTTAAGAAGTTTATTCGGGGATCCTTGAAAAATATAATTATTGTATAAAAAGAAACAGTGAACCATCTTGTCCACTTCTGTGTCCATTTGTTCATCCTTGGAGGTTGTCACCTTAGAAAGACCGGTTCTCTGTGTTCTAATTTCTTATTTACAGTTCCCTAACCCATCACTCTTTGTGCATGAATGGCAGGCGTGTGGGAGAGCAAGACCTGCAGGATCTGGGGGTGGAGCAGGCCGCAGGACTGGAGGTGGTGGTTAGTTAAGGGCACACCTTTATGAAATACGGCTAAGAGAAGTGAGGCCAGCGGTAGACTTAGACAAACAGAGAGCAAGAACCACGCATTGTTCACATTTGCCTGTCCTGCCATCCCGAAGCACAGGGACCTCGTCTGTCTTCCCTGTGCTGCTCTCTTCTCTCTATGCCTCCCGGCTTCTCGGGCTTTACCTTGTTGGATGTGCAGTGTAAAGAGGCCCAGTTTTTGCCCCCCTCTTGGTTGTGTGTGGGATGTTAGCACTATATGTTATCACTCTAAGGATTGACTGCGTGGAACAGCGTGGAGTTCACTGGAGATAGAAATGATTTCTGCAGTACTTGATACCATGTTGGACCCTCACACTGTAGCATCTGTAAGAAGTGAGTCCTCTAGGGAAATACAGAAGGGAAGAGGACAGTAAAGAAGGGAAAGAAAAAATTTGATAGTAAAAACAAAAAAATGGAAACAAAGCTAACGTATATAGAGAATGAGGGGTTGTAGAGTGGGCAGGAAAAAAGGGAAAAATGAGAATCAAGTACTTCGTGTAGGGCTGGGGATTCAGCTCAGTCATTCTGGCACCTGCCTTGCAAGTACAAGGGCCCAAGGGTTCGTTGCCCGTTAACCACATACCACAAAGCCAGGTGTGGTGGCTGAAGCCTGTAATCCCAGCACTCGGGAGGCTGAGGCAGGAGGATTGCTGTGAGTTCTAGGCTGAGCTCAAGGCCAGGCTGAACTACAAAACCCAGACCTGTCTCAAAAAAAAAAGTTTCATCATGTATAGGTACAAATTCTCACTGTTGAATGTATTCATAATCTATGAAATGTATCGATAAACCCAAGAAAAACAAATATACACTCAAACATTAAAAAAAAGAAAAAATGTCGGGCCAGGGATTTAGCTCAGTGGTTCCAGCGCCTGTCTTGCAAGTGCAAGGACCCAGGTTCAGATTCCCTGGTAACCACAAACAGTACTGGGTGTGGAGACTCACCCCAGCAGCAATCAGCACCACATACCACAGTGCCAGTGGCTTACGCCTGTAATCCCAGCACTCGGGAGGCAGAGGCAGGAGGATTGCTATGATGTGAGTTTGAGGCTGAGCTCAGGGCCATCCTGAACTACTAAGCAAGACCCTGTCTCAAAAAACCTTAAAAAACCTAAAAAAAAAAGAAGAAAAAAAGTGAGTGCATGAACCGGAAGCACAGGTGCACAGGAAGGGGTCCCGGAGGCTTTTCACACGCCCGTGCTGTCCCAACTCCAGTGGGCTGACTTGGGTGTCGGTAGCTGTGTTTCAGAGAGTTCTGCATGTTCCTCTTCTTTCTCTTCTACCTTGGGCTGTACATTTCTCTGGAACTGAGATCATACCCTCTTCCCCTTCCTGGAAGGGAGTTTGTGTACCGTGCTGGGGCTCTCGATAGACTGTCTGTGATGGGGACACAGGCTGGTGTGTTCTCAGCTTCCCCATTTCCCTAGAGGACTGTCCGGGAGTGGATGTCCCACCCTGGAGCCTAAAGGAGAGGCCAAGGCAGCTCAGAGTCTGGGCTGCTTCACCCCATGACTGGCTGGCTCTGGGGCAAGAACGTCGTGGTGGAGGAGCCTGGCAGAGCGACCTGCTAGGCCATGTCAGCCGGGGGACAGCAGGGAGCAGGGCCAGAGAGGAGGACAAAGGTGTGCGCCCCTCCCCGCCGCGCCCTGGCGAGCTGACTGTCTGCAGTTCCCCTGTGTGTTACACACAGGGGAAGTCACAACTGCTGGCCGGGGTTTTCAGAGATGGGGTCCAAGGAAGGTTCTTTCTTTTTCCTCTTCTGTTGGCCCTTGAGTTCTGGTTTAATGTATGACTTGCAGGTTCAAATTTGCTAAGCTCTTTTTTGAAAACTGTTAACCAGCACAGATCACCTATTGCTTTCAGAAGTTAGATCTTTTCCAGAGCAGCCCTCCAGAGTAGGGCCAGTGTCTATGGGTCACTGATGTGTGAGCAGACATTCGGTCCTGGACTTGGGGGTGGAACCCGGGGACCTCTGAGTGGTGTCCTGAGCTTCTTTTAAGACAGGTGTTGTTAAGTCACCCAGCTTGGCCTCAAATTTGTGACCCTCTTGCCTCAGCCTCTGGAGTGGCTGGGATTATTGGTGTGCACCTCTGTGGCCGGATTCAGTAGTTAATGGCTTGGTTCAAGTCCAGTTCTTGGTAAGCAGACTGAAATTTTTAATCTGGGTACGTAGCATTTCACAGGGATTTGTTACCTTGAGATTTGGAGACTCAGCAGATGTAGCTGATTAGCAGGATCAACCTCTCTCCTGTGTGTCCCGGCCTGGGTCAGCTGCAGAGTTCAAGGGTTCTATAAACTACTGGCTTTTCCTGCTTCCTGAAAGCTTGCTCTCCGTATCTGAGTGCACTGGAGTGCACAGATGAAGTGCTCCAAGGTCTGCTGATAACTAAGCTACCAGGCCCTGGGAGAGGAAGTGCCAGCCTCACCCGCTGCCGTTTGCCCTGGCTTCCTCTCCCCTGAGCCATAAATGCATCGTAAATGTTTGCCAATCATGTTTCTATGTGGAACTTTCCACACTGTATGCTTGGGTGGCTTTGGGGGACTTAGAGGGGTACTGTTGAAGTTGCCTTACTAGGCGGTAAGGTAAGGACAAGCCAACAGTTTGTGAAGCACAGTTTGAGACATGTCATTATGTTTTGTTCCTTATAGAAACAAAAAAGGTCTTCTGAGTGGTTATCTTATTTAATCTGCTTTTCTGCATTCGCTGAAGGGAACTGGCAGGCGAAGGTCTGCATTTTACCGTATTTCATGCCTTTAGCACAGTGTTGTGGAGTTCTGGTCAGTTTTTGAGCCCTGGCCTTGCTGCATGGTCCAGACCAGACTTGAGCTCACTGTTTAGTCCAGGCTGGCCTGGCACTTCCTGGCTCCTGTGTGCTGGGATTACAGGCACTTAACAGTTGTGTGTCACCATGCCTGGCTGCCCGGCACTTTGGATGGTAAATTTCTGCGCACTTAGAATTAAGTCCTGCTTGGGTTAGAGCCCCCACCCACTCAGTGTCTTCTGACCTGATATGATGCAGCGAGGGATCCTGGACCCTCTCTCCATCCCCTGCTTTTTTGGTTAATGATTGTAATACCTCTGCGACTGCTTGTAGTTTCTTCATATTCTTGTCTTCGGCCTCTTTTTCTAAGACAGCCATAATTTTCTGGTCGTACATCTGTAGTTTTCACCTAAGCCATTTCTGTAGATTGCAGTTCCTCAATTAGATTCATTGTTTCCTAACTCCCATTATTAGCCTCAGAGTGAAGTTGGTTTCTCTGGAGGACTCAATACGAAAGTTTTATTCCTGACATTCATCTTTGCCAGCCCCATACCTCGTTAGGCAGAGGAGACAAAATTGCGTATGAGTTGGGTAGCTGCCCCACTCTTCCTGTCACCTGTGGGCTTGTGTCTTGGTGCCATATACCTAGACTCCCACTGCCAAGGCCGCCAGTCCATACCCAGATGACGTGTGAAAGACAGCAGAAGACTTTCTCCTTGGATAAGAGGGAAGGAATAGAGTTTGATATCAACAAATATTTAAGTGTCTCAGTATTTACCAACAGAGTACACGTGCCAAGGGAAGACACTGCAGTCCTTAGCCTGGCTGGCTCGCTGGGGTCCTGACACCCAGTCAGCTTGGAGGTGGCGAGAAGGAATGGCCTGTGTGCTGGACTCTGGAAGGGGGGCGGAATGGGGCTGCAAAGAAGAGCAGGGGGTCAGGTGCGAAAAAGGCTCCGCCTGCCAGGCCTCTGCGGGAGCAGCTCTGGTTCTGCTCTGCCGCCTGCAGTTAGTCCTGAGTGTGGAGAAGCCTCCTCGCAGGAGTCCAGGCCTGGCTTTCCTGGAGCACGCGCCAGGTTTTCACCTGGCCCCGGCCTGTGTGGTGACGTGGCTGTCCTGGTTTCATTCCAGCTGCTGTGTGTCTAGTGTCTCCTCCTGTGCTTTTCATCGCTGCTTTAAATCACTCCTGTCTCTGAGTTCTCTTTTCCTGAAGCTTTGGTCCCACTCCTCCTGTCTGGAGAAATCTGGAATCGTGTGGGTCTTGACTGAGGAGTTGCACCCTGTCGTGTGCAGATGTATCTTCTACCTGTGGCATCAGTGCCCAAGAGCAGGAGCTGCAGGCTCTTCCTGGAAAGGCCACAGGCAGACCCTGCAGCCTCCGTGGTGTGAAGCTTCTGTGGGAGGGCCAGGCCGTTGTAGTACACACAGAAGGGTATGGCTCCGCCACCAAGGGTGGCAGCCTATCATTTGCCAGTCTTCGCTCCAGAGCACGGGACAGGAAGTCCGCTGAGGTCGCCGTGTAACCCGGCCTCTTGCCAGCTCCCTCTCGGTGTTGGTCTGGAGGGTGTGGAAGGTCACACTGGGCGGCACTGGCAGGAGCTTTGGCTTTGCTCTCACAGCTCTGGCCCCGGAGGCGCCTGTCACCCAGGGTGCTGAGTGAGTGAAAGGGATTAGCTGTTGTTTTCACACAGAAGTGAAGTGTATTAGAGATGTGTGATATACCGTCCCAGGGTATTAGAGACATCTCTTGCAACGTCTTGTTTGTCTGGCTTAATTTGACACTCCTATATCTACCTCACCCCCAGACTTAGCAAGTCACTGATCCTGAGACACTTGGTGGGGGCGGAGGGTGAAGTAACAGATGTTCATTTATGTTGTGACTGGGAAATAGGGATGTTACAGGCGCACTGAGATGCGCTGCTGCAGATGATGGTGGCTCTGGAGAGCAGTTTGAACTGAATTCTGAAGAATGAGAGATTTCCAGACAGAGGGGTGGGCCGTGTGGCGCGGTGGCTGGCAGGGGCCGTCCTTGGGCAGTCTGGGTCAGAGCTTCTGCTTCGTCGGTGTTAGCTGCGTCTGCCCTTGCGGGACAGTGCAGGTCTTGGTGGACCGTGGAGGAGGATGGACAGATAGACTTGGCCCTGTCTTCCCACACTCATGGGGAGCGCAGGAGTTCAGCTGGAAACAGGCCATTTTTAGACAGGGAGTTAAAACATAGAAGGAGAGGACAAAGTGCTCGTCTTCTAGCGGCACAAGTCAGGCTCTGACCCCCTGCTCCTGTTGCCACGTCCCTGATAATGTTGGTGCGGTTCCCAGCCACCGCCTTTCGGTATCCCTGACCCATTCTTCCCCCTGTGCAGAGGCCGGTGCAGCCGAGGAAGCGGACGTGCACGTGGCCGTGGTGGTGAGGCCTGGCAACGCGGGGCTCACGGACGACGAGAAGACCCACTACCGGCTCATCACCTCCTTCAGCGAGCTGCGCCTGCCCTCGCCCACGTAGACCTGTGTCTAGCTTTATTCTGACGTGTGTATGTGCTCAGATTAATTTCCACGGGCACATAGTGGAAAAAAGTCTTCTTCTGTTCATTGAAAACGAAATTTATTTAAAGATGCTTTATATGGTGACACTGTTCGCCACCATAATTACCCTTTGTTGAAATACAGATCAGATGTGTTAAGCTTATTGGGTCATTATCAAAAGGGAAAGTCAATTTTGAGATATTTAGAAGTCTTTTTTTTTTTTTTGAAACTGCAAATACTGTCAGAGAGAATCCCAATAATAATTCATTGTGCCTGTGTAATTATGAGTTACAAGATTATAAGAGCCGCATTTCATTTTGCCTCCCAGTATAAAAATGAAAAAGTTACCTGTTTGTGTTTCAGAAGAGCAAAGTTAGGAAAGAAAAATCAACTAAAGCATTGACCGATCAAATATCTGTCACATAAGGAAAGATTGGCTAACGATGTGGCTCCCGCAACAAGCACGTGGCCTCCCAGGGGAAAATGCGCCACCTCGACAGCTGGGAGAGAAGCGCTGGCACGGGACTGAGCAGAACAGGCCCTGCCCTGCGGGGTCGGCATCAGGGATTTTGCGGTTGCCGTTTTGGTTGTGTCTTAGCACAGTTTGAGAATATATGTTAATTGCTCTTCATTGATTTTTAAAAATTTATTGGAGTCATCCCATAACACCAAAAGGAACTCTAGTCCATATTTTCTTCTGAAATGGATGTGTAAAAGGTACATTTTATAACAGCATTCGTTATCTTGGTTCCTTTATAATCCAGTGTCATGTCATTTTCATGTGGTGATTAATAAAAGCATTTCCTTCTCTTAAGTTTTGTATGAGTTGCTGAAATGTGTCACTTAGTGCCAAAAGTGAAAGAGAAACTGAAACTAAAGAGAGATTTAAAAAAATCTTATTTTAGTGTTTGTCTTCATTGTGTGGATGTGTGTGCACTCTGGTGGGCTGGAGGAAGCCCCCACGATGCATACGTAGGGGGCGAGGATTTCATGTAGGTAGCAAACGTTCAGGAGATTTTTGGGAATCTTATAAGTGTGTAAGATGATGCTCGAAGGAAGCAATTATTCCTAATTAAACACGAAAAACGGTACAGGATCCAGAAGGAGTAATTTTAGCAGTGCTTTGAATAAGGAGAGGAAATTGTCTTGGAAATATGAGAGGACAGGGGATAGATAGGAAATACTTTAAATTGTTCATTTTGATCTCCTAGTAGCTAAGAAATCCAAAGGGAGTCTAAGTAAATGTTAGAAACAGAAGTAATATGTAAATGATAAGACCACACATGGCTATAAGAGAATGACGTGTCTTTTTCTGACAAGTCTGTGGGCAGATGGGCCAACAGGGCGTCCCTCGGTAATAGCACAGGGAACTGGAGAGTAGAAGGTAAGGAGGAAACAGAGAGAAGACTTGGCATCCAGTTTGAAGTTAAAAAGGAATTGGAAGGACTCAGCACTCGCCCGCTGTGAATGGGCCTGGACGCCTGGACGATTGTGGAGACTTCTAGAAAAGCTATAGTCTACTGAGAATCAAGGACAAAACGGACTGAAGAATTAAGAGAAAGTTGGAATATTAGATTCAGTGTGTCGGAGTAGGGTGTTTAAAGAGAGAAAAACAAAGTGAAAAATTTTTAGATTTGAAGAATCCATTGAGTGTGTGGTGGAGAGGATCTCTGGGAGAACCTGAGGAAGTACGACTAGAAGGGCTTCTTCCAAGTAGTTACCTAAGAAAGTGAATAGCAAAGCAGAGGGTGGTGGCTGCAGCCAGGAATCCCTGCACTCTGGAAGGCTGAAGCAGGAGGATCATGAGTTGGATCCCAGAAATGTACTGAACCTAGTGAGAACCCATCTCAGAAAATGAGGTACTAGGGGTACAGCTTGGTCTACCCCCATAATGAATTAGGTGAGTCCTAATAAATTCATGCTCTTTAGGAAGAGGGGAAGGAAAAACCCCTCTGAAACCCCCAAAGCAAGGACAAAGGCATTAAATTTACTTGGCATCCTGTTTACAGAGAATACAGAATACAAAGGACTCTGAAAATGTGCCTCTTTATTCCTGCCTATTAATGAGATCTTTTCAGTTGTTCTCTGCCCGATGGGCCTGATTTCCCAAGCCTATGGGCATATTAATCTTCTGGGCCTTCTGGAGTGGAAGGGCACCCAGTCGTCCTTCTGGAAGGCTGGCCTTAGCTGCCAAGTCCCAACCCGGTCGAGTCTTGCCAAGCTGATGCACTGCACACTTTGCTCAGCAGATGGTGCTGTTCCTGCAGAAAAGTTAGCAAATGTGAAGCCACCTGGTATACTCCATTACCCTCACAAGGCAGCAAGAGGGAAAAAATGAGTGTTTAGCTCTAAAAGCAAATTGCAGTGTATTATAAGAAGGTTGGAAATAGTGATAATATCTCAGAATCCACACATATCTGTCCCTTTTCCCGACCTTATCCCTTGAGACACACTTTCTCAAGTGACTGATTTGGGATAGTTTCTCCAGCAGCAGAGTAAAGAGGGTTTATTTTCATTTCTGTCAGCATAAAAGTTAAAACAATAAGTGTCCAAACAGTTTGCCACTCACTCCTTGCTGGCAAAATACTATTCTCCTTCAGCTAATATGTCAGAATGAAGTTTATGCTAATACCCTCAGAGTGACCCTAACAAAATTCATCTGCTTTATAAATTGAACTCACATTCATTGTTAAGTATTAAGCATCTACAATGTCCTTCTGTTGTGCACATTTCTTTCATATTACATCTACTCCAAGACACAGTACTAGTAAGTGCCCTGCTTTTACCAGGAAGCGCAGGGAGCGTAACCACTGAAGTCAGTGTGTCGGAAGCAGGGAAAGAGCAGCCCGCGCATGAGGAGCAGAGAGGTCTGTTGCTGAGCACATCGCGGAAGTGCACAGAGGTGGATCCTTACAGCCTGTTGCAGGGATTCTATCTAAATGGCGGGAAGCCACTGGAGGAGTTGAACAGAAGATACTGGAAAGACTTACAGTTTTAAGGAACTCTCAGGTAAAGAATGGGTTTTAGATAAGAAAGAGTGAATGCAGGGACGCCCGCAAGGTGGCGCCCCATCATTCTAGCACTCCAGGAGGCTGAGGCAAGACAAGCACAAGATCAAGCCCAGCCTGGGCAAGAGAACGATGTGGTAAGACCCTGTCACAAAATTAAAAAGAGCTGGAGACGCAGCTCAGTGAGAAGGCCCTGGATTCCATCCCCAGGGAGGCTGGTCCCGAAGGGTGGATGAAGGAAGGCCAGGTAGGCGTAGCAGGGTTGAGTGGTGGAGGAAGAAACTTCTTTGGGGGGAGGGGTGGTATTTTAATCAGAAAGGAATTTGAAACAAGGAGTGAGATGATTTGCAAAATCACTGGGAGGATTAGAAGAATAGAAGAGCCACCCCAGAGTTGAGTTCCGGGAGGGAGGGCTGCCTCCATCGCCAGCACTGCTCACCTGGACGCTGGCTGGATGCTGATTGGCTGCAGCATCTCCAGATGAGATATGTGATGTTGCTGAGTAAAGGCCGTGACCTTGGGAAGGTCACCTCTGATGCTTCTTTACAGCTGCTGTGTGTCTTTGTAACTGCAACCTAGAGTGCTACATGTAAGATCTTCCAACTCTGCTAACCAGCAGGTAAAATGACACTTGAAAGGGGGGCCAGTTTGCTGGATCTGATAGAAGGCTGTCATGCTGATTAAGGTAAGGGGTGGCAGTAGCTTGCTGTAGGGCATGATAGTGCAGATGGAGATGGACACATTCGGAATACAGTTCAGCGATATCAGTGACCACCCTTGTTGGTATTGAATCTCAAAGAGTAACCCCTAGGTTCTTGCTTGAGCAACTGATAATACTGAATAAACAGCTTTTCCGCTGACATAACACAAAGCTGTGAGAAGCCAGTGTCCACAGAGGGGAGTGACCAAAGAGCACCTGAGTGGAAGTCTTCCATCCTGGCCTGGCTGAATACCAGACTTGAGAGTTCATTGTCACAGAGGCTACTGAAAACCACTCCATGCGGCAGAGTGTGTTAAGAGCAGAGAGCCTGGAGCAATGGTGACGAACCTATGGCCCACATGCCACAGTGGACTGTGTCCTTGGAAGTTCTAAGAAAGCTCACCATCACTGGCCTGGAGAGAACCCTCACTGGAGATAAACCAAGGAAGGAACCTGGAAAAGAGATGGGAAATGGCTGGAAACCGTGCAGAACCCAGGAGACTGGCGGGGGAGGCGATGAGGAAGGCGGGGTGCACTCACACCAGTTGCTGCCCAGAATCCGAGGAATAGGAGGTCACCTGGCCCTTGGGGTGGACGAGGGCAATCTCAGTGGAGTGGGGGAAGAGAAGGTGAGTTTAATGTCGAAGAGAATGTGAGATCCTGCTAAGGATTTGTCAATTTTGTCAGTCTTTTCAAAGAACCAACTTTTGGTTTTGCAAACTCTCATTTTCTTTATATGGCCTCTTTTCTTTTGCTTTCCATGAGTTTAGTTTGGCCTGTTTTCTAGTTTCTTAAAGAGAAAGGCTAGGTATTGTTTGGGGATTTATTTTAGTTCAGTTTGGTCTGCAATGCTGCGGATTGAACCTGGACCTTGCACATGTGATGGCTGTTACCTCCCAGTCCTGGATCTTTTTCCACACAGGTGTATCCACCTGCCCAGGCTGCTCTCACTGCATCCATACCTTTAGGACATTATGTCCTTGTTTTGTTTTGCAGTGTGAATGGCCAGACCCAGGGCCTCAGCTCCCTAGGCAAGCACTGCACCACTGACTCACCTGCAGCCCCTTGTGTGTCTTAGTCCTTTTGTATCGAAGTATCTTCTTCCTTCCTTTGTGACTTCTTCCATATCTGCTGGTGGCTTTAAAGAGTATATTGTCCAGTTTCCTCGTGTTGGTGCATTATCTGAAATTCCTTTTATGATTGCTTTCATTGCATTACACTCAGAGAACATACTTTGTACAGTTTTGATTTTTTAAATATATTTATGTATGGCCTTATATAAAATCTGTTTAGAGAATGTTCTTTGCACACTGAGGATATCACATGTGAAGTGTTCAATATGTATGTCAGGATTATTTGAATCTTCTGTTTCCTTAGTGTTCTGTCTAGTTGGTCTATCAATTAATGATCACGGAGTATCGATTATCAAACTCTCTGTTTCTGCCTTCATTTTTGTTTTTGCTTCATGTATTTTGGTGCTCTTGGTCTTAGTTACTTTCTTGTTCCGTGTTAAAATAGCCAACAACAACAATATGGAAAAAGGAAGACAGCATTATTTTAGCCACATTGTAGAGGTTTCAGTCCGTGGTTGGCTGGCTCCAAGGCACAGTGATATGGCAGAGCAGAAACAGTCCATGGCATTGCTAGCAGGAAGCAAGAAGCCATGAGCCTGCCTTCTCTCTCTCTCTTTTGGTATTCCAGCTGGGCTATATGCCCATTGTTTGGTGCTACCCACACCCAGTTGGGTCTTCCCCCTTCATTAAGCCCAACATCCACACCCAGAGCTATGCTGAGCCCATCAGTAGACTAGTCCAGCATCACACACCCATGATCCCACCACCTCCCCAAAGCTCACCTATGAGCTCCTGAGGCCTTGGGGGCATATGGACAAAAGCATTAACTACTCTCTTTATATGTATATATTTGACATTCTTAAAGCTTCTAGTGGATTGACCCTTTAACAGTACAATGTTTTTGTTTCATCTAAGGTTTTGTTTTAAAATCTGTCTTGCCTAATATTATTACAGTGATTCTGCTTTCTGTTTTCATGGACTGTCTTTAGTATCCTTTTACTTTCAATTTATACACTTCTATTATAATTGCTAAAAGGATTTATGTCTGTTATTTTGCTTTTTCTTTTTGAGACAGAGCCTCACGGTAGTTCTCAAACTCAAATTCTCTTGCCTCAGCCTTCTGCATGCTGGGATTCCAGGCACACATCACCATGAGTGGCATTTTGCCATATGATGTCTATATTTGTTACATCTTCTGAAATTCCCTCATTACTGCCTTCTTGTGTTAAATAGCTTTTTTCTAACATACCATGTTTTCTTGTTGTGTTTTGGACTGTGTATTTTTTTAGACATTTCCCTTACAGTTTTCCTGGGGATTATAGTCAACACCTTAACTTATATCAGCCTGGCTGTGATTACTACTCCCTTGGTTTCAGTAGAATACAAAACTCTCTACTGTGATTTATGCTGTTACTATTGAGAGCAGCTCTTCATAGACACACCCACCCACAGATTATCATTGTTTATGCAGTTTTCTTTCAAACCAGATGCAGAGAAAAATCAAATAAACAAATAATAGTGATAGGCACATTGACATTCTCTGTAATATTTACCCCTTTGATTAGTTTTCTGGGATTGCAAGGAAGAGGACGTAACTGCCCGAAGGTTCCATCCAGGGCACTGAGGGAGAATCTGCCCTGTGCCTCGGGCTCCTGGTGACACTAGTCAGCACTTTGGGCCTCTACTGGAGTTATAAGCACCTTACTCCAATTTCTGCTCCATTTCACATGCTTCATTTCTGTTCCCTAATTCAGTGAGAACCATTATAATTATATATACAGCACTTTTGTCCCAAATGAGGTTGCGTTCCGGGTTCAGAGGGACTGGGAGTTTTACATAATTCTGAGGAGTAGGGGAAGGACACCCAGTTAAGCCTGCAACACCAAGACTGCTGGAGCTTTTTGAAGCCCTTATTCGCCAAAGCGTCCTGTTTTTCTACCTTTTCCTCCAAGGTTTTGGTTAGACTGTTTCCCTGCTGTTGTCCTTCTCCTGCTGTTATCCATTCTGTCTGCTGTTATCCATTCTGTCTGCTGTTATCCATTCTGCCTGCTGTTATCCATTCTGTGATTAGCACATGCCCGGGGACGGCAGCCTCCACCTTCAAGAGCTGAGGGGAAGCGCTTCAAGCCTGTGCTCCCAGGAGCTGCCCGCTGAGGTCCAGTGCAACAGACAGCTCCAGGATCCTTCAAGCCCTAACCAACCCTCACAGTGTGACTAAAGCCATAAGGACAAGGCTCTAATCCAATGAGTTTGGTGGCCTTATTAGCAGAATAGGAGACACTAGCAGATATCTGTCTGTCTGTCTGTCTGTCTGTCTCCCTCCAGGTCCCTCCCATCTGAGAGGCCCACTCTAAACAACTGCAGTCCTGTGTAAGTAGCATCACCCTGCTTGCTCCAGTGCTGTCACTACACCAGCTCTCAAGGCTACTGCTGGGAGAGGGGACGTGGGGACCAGGGTAAGCAAGAGCAAAGTTCCCAGTTTTGCTGCCATTGAGTCAGGATTTAACCATATTTTCTTGATTAAGTGATTCCTTGCTTGCTCTTTTTTCTTAGTTCCCAGAATTTGACAAAAGGTATTTGGGGCAGTTTTTACCAGTTTTGTTGTCATTTTGGAAGGACTTTTGGTGAGTTACATGCCCGTTCTCACGGACCTCACCCTCGTGTTGACAATGCTGTGTTGACACGGCTCCTGCCTCTTGAAATATTGTGCAGGCTCAGGACTCCTTCAACGAGGAGGAAACAGAGGTGAAGCTTTATGACTTCCAAGTCTCGCTTATGGCCCAAGAGCTCTTTCTAAGAGCAGGGCTCAGGCTGGGAGGGAGCCCAGAGTCCCCTGCTTGGGGAGGAGCAGAGGCCTGAGCTGATGGCCAGCCTCAGCCTGCAGGCCCCAAAGCAAACTTCCTTTCAGAGGCTTCCACTGCCACCTTCCACTAAGACCCAGGTACCCACTGTGCCGCCAGCTCCTGCCCACAGAATCTGGGCTTGGTGAACAGCATACTTATGCCGCTGCATTTCATTGTACTCTGCTAAGCAGCTGCGGAACTAGAGCGTTCCCAAGCAGCAATGATGGCTTTTTTGTCCCTTTTGGTAACTTGAGGCTTCTTAGCAGCCTCTGTCTCAGCTCAGAGCCAGGAACCTCCTCCTAGACTTTCAGGTGTCTCCATCTTCCCAGCTACTTGGTGGAAATTCAGGAGGCTCACTGAATCTTCTTTCCTTTCAAAAGCAGCCAAGCACACTGTTGTCCGTTTCACTGTGCCTGTTTTTTATTTTTCTACGGCAGTAGGGATTGAACCCAGGGCCTTCACATTGAGCTGTACCTTGAGCCCTTTGTAGTTTATATTTCCATTTTTCTTCTGAGATAGGACCCGGCTGCATTGTCCAGGCTTCTGTTCTTTTCCTTCCATCCTAACAGTGTGTGCGTGAGCCTGTGGGTGTCCATTGTATCCTCCAGCCTGAATGCTGCAGGACGGGAGACGCTGCTGTTTTAGGCAGGTGTCTGGCTGTCAGAGGTGGTATTTCAAGGCTGGCCTGAGTTACACAGTCCAGACCTTGTCTCAAACAAACAATTAAAATTGTCTTAAAAGGACAGTGTTCAAAGCCTTCCAAGGGCAAGCAATGATATCATTTGCAATTATAATAAGGCAGTGCCGGTCTTTGGAGAAAGCTCTCCCACCAGGACAACACAAAGCAAGCTGCTGCTGGCCTGGAGCACTTGTAGTCCGGGAATCCACTTTGATCCTGGGTTTAATCAAAGCCTTCCCTTGGGCTCCTCTTCTTTCCCTGGCTACAAATCTAAATTTGGTTTGCAGCAATCTAGAAGCATTAGATGTTATTCCAGCATTGGCTGGCAGGGAACTCCCTCATCCGCTCGCTCCAGGAATATCCATTAAGTGCGTCATGTCCCTCCTGAGTCCCTCCCACATGGCCTGTGCGGAGGCCGCGGTGCAGGGAGTTAGACTTCCAGCACTGAACAAGACCTACAGGGTCGGTTCAGCTTAGTGTGTTACAGATATGGAATATGTCCTGTTTTCCTCAGGAAAGGACCCAGTTAGCTTCGGTATATGGCTTTGAAGTCACTGAAGTGGGACCTGGGTACTGGTGGTTTGCATAAAGATATTCTAGGTCCTATTTAGAACGCAGGCATTTGATGGGACCTACTTACTGCAAACAAACATCATAAAAAATAACATTTTTCTAAAGCTTCTTCCTTAAGACCCAGAAAGCTAGATCTTATGAACCAGACACTGCTCTAGGCACCAGGTAAATGGTAGGCGGAAATCCTTGCCTTGTGGAATTTTCAGTTTTGTCCTGGAGATGGATAACAGGTGAAGCACAGCGTGTTACGTGTGTTAGAATATTAACTCTTCATGGGGCCGTGTTTTTAACATGCTTTATAAAGCTGGAAAGAGTGGAAAGATAGTGCTGTGGGATGGGCTTTGGAATTTGAGAGGTTAGGGGTCTCTGAGAGTGTCATGCTCAAGTGGAGAAGGTAAGGGACATAAAGGCTCTGGAGGTAGGTTTTCACAGAGGTCACAGCAAATACAAGGACCCCAAGGCTGCGTAGCGCTTGCTGTTGGAGGGAAACACGAGGCCCTGAAATGGAAAGAAGGAAGGGCCTCAGGGCAGGACTTGCTGAGCCTTCGGGAATTTAGTGATCGGTGCTCTGGGTCTGAGGCCCCTGGAAGGTTTCTAGCAGAGGAGTGAGGGTCATTTTGACAGGTCACAAAGACAGGCTGAAAGCAGAGAACAATTTCTGTAGGTTATAAAAACCCAGGTGCGATGGCAGCAGCAGGGGCCAGGTGGTGGCAGCAGACAGTCAGTGTAAAGGTAGGGCACACAGGTGTGGCTGCCCAACATGAGGTGTGAGAGAAAGCAAGACAAGCCTGAGGGACGGGTTCACGGCGCCAATCCCCAGTGCTGCGCTGGAGAGGACTTCCGGATCCGGCCCTGCGGTGGAGGCCTGGGCTGGGGAACGCAGGAGAGGGCAGCCCCGGCAGCAGGTACAACTGGGGTATTGGATGAGGTCCCCAGGAAAATGAGTGTAGACAGACGGCCGGAAGAATGCCGGAGACCGAGCCCTGGCATTCTGCAGGGTTAGAATCTTGGAGAGGAGATGACCCAGCAAAGGAAACCTGAAGCACAGCAGAGGGGAAACACTTTAGGAAAGTGGGGTGCTCCAGAAACCTGAAGAGAAAAGGTTCAGGCAGGGAGGTGGGAGAGGGCTGTGGACTGAAGGGTAGGATGGAGATGAGGAAAAGAAGGAAGTCAATTTTGGTTTGGTTAGATTAATCATGGGAAAGCAAAACTTAGCCTCTCCTGACAAATAAACAACAGCACTGTTCCAGACTCCATTTATAACCAGTAAGATCACAAATTTCAGGAAATGACAGTTTACTTTCCTAAACAAGGGATAAAGACAACTCGACAACACAGACAGTAAGTGTACCTCTCTGCCAGTTTTCTATTAAGTAAAAACTGTCAGACCTTTGAGATATTAACATTAGTTTAGAACAGTTCTTTTTAGCCAGAAGGGAAGCCTGGGCTGGAGACCCCCCAGTGGTTCAGTGTTGTAAACTTGGACCTGTAGGCCAGGGAGGGAAGCTGGGCTCACGTGCAGGTTCCCTGGCCTTGGCTTTCGGTGTGGATGTTCTTAGGTCTGAGTGCGCTCCTGAGCGAGATATTTCTTTGTGTGCCACAGTGCAAACATCAATTTGGTCTTGGTCCCCAGTTCCTGGCACAGAACTCCTAGACCCTTTAGAGTGTACCAAGTGACAGGAGTGGCTGTTACCCTCTTTATCCCACTGGAGTGTGCTAGTGCGATGGCCGGGAAGGGGCCTAGGGAGCCTCAGGAGCCTAGTTGAGACTGGTCAACGGAAAGAACCAGAACTCCACCAGCCTCTAGGATCTGAAATAGAAATCTACAAGACCAACCCAGGACACAGGTTGCCAGAGCTTCCGTACTAATAAACCCTCAGAGGGGACAAGAAGTTGGGGTGTCTCAGAGGGCACAGCTGCCCCCCCCATGCCCTCTTTCTTCTTCCACTTGGCTCTTTGGAGTTGTACCTTATACTAAATCAGCAAAGGTAAATTTTTTTTTTTTTAATTCTGCAAGTCATTGTTAGCCAGGTTGGACAGAAGTAACAGCAACCTGTAGATGACAAACTTGTAACCGGCCTCTGAAGTCAGGATGTCTTGTGTGATTTTAGCCTCTGGAGTTTGACAAGAACACCGACACGTCAGTGCAGGGAAACCTTTGCCAGTGTAACGACGACACTCAGTGTCAGCGTAATGTCTGAGCTTATGCCTGCTTTAGTAACAGAGAATGATTGTTGTGAGAGACAAGGAATTCGGAATTTTACATAAAAGAGTTTTATTTAGTGGCCAGATCCCAACGGATAATGTTAGCCATTGCTTGAGTCTGCTACAATGTGCTATTCGATTCACTCTTAAGAAAGTGTACAAGTGCATTGTCACCAAAGCGGCTTATTTTGAAATGTGTACAGTAAAATAAAACTCCTTACTCTTTGTTCTTTGATAAAATTTATAAAGTATAAAAATGAAAAACAAAACAAAACCCCCAAAGCATTATTCAAAACTAAGAAATGTCAGCTTGGACTATTTACAGTAAGATGCCTTTGTACGAGGCGCATATTCTCGGCACGAGTCTTTCCTTCTTTTTCTTACACCTTCCAGGAACTCTGCCGCTGATAACCCTGTTGTGACTTCGCCAACCTCTCCGCCTGGCGACAGCGTCTATCTGCGCATGCGCCTTTCTGTCTCCCGGATACTCGTTCCCACACAGAAAAGATCACGAATTCTCAACAGACATGTACTGAGCACCTCCGATGTGCGAGGCACTGTGCTAGGGAGAAGTAGACATGGGAGCATCGGCCCTCAGGAGGCTCGGACTCGGGTGAATTTAAAAACGGTTTCTCTCACATTACAGCCCACGCAGCCCCAAGCTCCTCAGAAGCACATTCGGAGACTTCTCAAAACAGTGCAATTGCAGGGCCTGTCCCTTGGTCCACAATGACACGTGAGGAACATGGAGTTCTGGTTCTGGGACAAGGGCCCTCTGCAGGAGTGCTGACTCTGTGGGTGGGGACTGCCCCCCGGGCTTTAGGGGACAGTCTTGCCGTTGTGGTTTGGGGGGAGACAATCTTTTCATTGTAGATTCCAAGTTTGAAAGCCCTTAATCCCCAAACTATCAGGTTGAAGCAACAGCTACGTACATGTTAAGAAAGTCTCCCGATTTCACTTGGAGTAAGATCCTCTGAGAGTGTGTGTGTGTGTGTGTGTGTGTGTGCGTGCGTGTGCACACGCGCGTGTCTGCATGTGTGTGGTGCTGGGGGCAAAACCCAGGCCTCTCACATGCCAGGCAGACTTCAGCTGCACCCCCAGCCCTAAATTCCTATCTTTGTAACACCCAGGCAGAGCTCTATCTCCACAGGTTTTGTTTTCTTCATATTTCTCTGTATTTCTCTAGCTTCAAACATCAAACTTACAGGTAACTTTTTTTTTCAATGTTTTGACCCAAAGCAAGCTCAGTTCTTACTTTTGGTCTCTATCTTCTTTGTCCATGAGATCAAGAGAGACCCATAATAGTTACTTTTTTTTTTAAAGGTAAACCGTGAAACAAAAAAATGTACACGACACTGTGGAAGCAAAAGTTAAACCCTCCCCAGTGCCTGCACCCTGCGCCAGTCCGCAGACCGTTTCCTGGTGGACGGTCCCATCTGCAGGGCTTTCTCAGGCAGCAGATTCAAGTCATCTCACGGCTGCCTCTTCCCTGGCACACGCTCTGCGTCCCGTGGCCAGGGCCACACTGCCGACCGCTGAGCGAAGATGCAGAGAGCGTTGGTAGGAGAGTTCTGTCCGAGCCTCCGTGCAGGCCACACGTGGTCGTCTCTCCACCCCGCGTCCATCCAGGCAGATGGCTGACTGTCCACTCAAGGGCTGTCACAGCGGCTCATGTGTTCATTCCAAGCCCTTTGGACCTGAAGGCAACTTAGGGAGTTGGCATCACCCCGTGTCACATCTGGCCCGCCTACTCCATGGGAGGGAGGTCACCATGAGACACAGAATGACATGGGGAGAGCAAGGTGTCCTGGGACAGGCGGGGGACAGAGGTGACCATGCACAAGCTTCTGGCTCTGTCGTGCATATATTTTCCGTGTGACAGCATGTATTTCGAAACATAAGGGCTTGTGCTTTTCGTTCAAGAAACAACTTGCCCTACAAGGCTCATTTGGCAAACATGGCCGTGAATGTGTGTATGTGCGTGTGCATATGAGCATTTGGAGTGTGTCATGAAGCTGTGTGTCACTTCCTGTGAGTGTTCCCTCCTGCCCCTCCCCCACCAGCACACCCACCTCAGCAAGGACAGACTGACGGGCTACACCTGGTCAGTCTGATATTCGGAGGCTTCGGACAGACTTTCAGAGAAGCTGAGGAAGTTCTCCTGGTACTCAGAACACACGATCTCGTAGCGGTAGTGGCGGAACTCCACGGCAAAGGTGCCGAAGTAGGACAGGAAGCACATGACCAGGCCCCACTGCACCCGGGCTGCGTACATGTGGATGTCCTGGGCCATGAGGATGAAGTCTGGGGAGAGGCAGTCAAGGAAGGGACCTGCGTGGGCCACAAGCGGTCAGCTGTCCCCTTCCTAGCACGGCCAGCTAGGGGGACGGTCTCCCCCGAGAGGGCCCACGGATCGCATCGTGCCAGACTTGCTCTTTGGTGCTTTTGGGAACGATGTCTTAATCTTCCCAGCAGTCACTCTCTCATCAGTTTTATAAAAGTAACAGAACCCGGCCAAGGGGCGCCACTGCTGACGACCGCCCGTTTATAGTCATGTCTGCAGGAATAATTCTGCACACAGGAGACTGCTCACTGCCTCCATCTCATCTGAGTTTGGCAACAATGCTACAACTAGTGTCTGCATCGGCCCTTTTCCTCTCCTAATTTTCTAATTTTTTTTGTCCCATGGTGCTACATAGGTTTGTTTCATTTCTGGCATCACATTAACACTTGAGCCCAAATAAAAATGTACAATTAATATAACAATAAAACATGACAGTCCTATTCCTGAGTGGTCAGAGGGTGTGTGTGTGTGTATGTGTGTTTGTGTGTGAACATGTACACACAATGGTATGAATGGAAGAAAAGGAGCTGGGAAATGGGGCAGAGTTCATAGTATGTTTTAATTTTTTTTTTTTTTTTTTTTTTAAGACAGGGTCTTGCTTTATAGTTCAGGCTGGCCCTGAGCTCAGCCTGGAACTCACAGCAATCCTCCTGCCTCTGCCTCTTGAGTGCTGGGATTACAGGTGTGAGCCACCACGCCTGGCACCGTGGCATGTGATACTGATTACTGGTGGGTGTGAATCTCCACACCCAGTATTGCTGTATGTGGTTACTGGGATTGAACCTGGGCCCTTGGGCTTGCAAGACAGGCGTCGGAACCACTGAGCTAAATCCCTGGCCACTTTGTTTTGGAGACAGTCTCACTATGTAGTGGAGGCTGGCCTTCCACTCATTATGTAGTCCAGGCTGATCGCAAACTTGGCAGCGATCCTCCTGCTTCAGCCTACCCTAGTGCTAGGATTACAGGCTTATACCACTACTCCTGACCCATGTATGCTTTAGTGAAAGGCCTAAATTCGAATTAGTTCTGTCTGCAGGACTCAAACCTAACATTTTAGCAGGGTTTTTGTGTATGTGTGTGTATGTGTGTGTGTGTGTGTGTGTGTGTATGTTTCTCTGAGTCAGGTCCAGTCCATGCTGGCCTTGAACTTATGGCAGGCCTCTTGAGTGCTGGGATTATAGCACACGTCACCAGACTCAGCCATATAGCAATTTGTTTGGAGGTGAAACCATTGTGTCAGACTTTGCTGTCTTGATCGTATCTGAATCCATTCACTCGGGCAGAAGATTCAAGTCATCTTACAGGGACTACAAAATGGTCCAAGTGTTCAGAAACAACAGGGTCAGAACTATTTGGTGTAATTTCAAAACTCAAAATAATTGAGAGTCGGTGTGTACTTCTGGTGGAGGTTCAAAATATTCCCAGAGCAGCTCTGGCTTACCACTAAAGTTGATGATGAATGGGTAAATCTTCCATGTCGTAAATATTCCAATCATAAAATATTTTAGCAACTGCTACTCAGAAACAAGTTTTCTGGCATGAATTTTAAGTCCTTAAATGTTCTGTATATAACATAACTGCAGTGCTTTAGAAAAATAGTAAAACCATTGAATAGTGTTTAGGAAAAAAGAAATAAAAGACTCCACATACTCCACTAATGAGACATTTTGAAAGCTATGTGTTTTCAAATTTTAAAGCCACTTTCTTGGGGGCAGGAAATAGCATAGGGCTGAATGTCAGAGCCGAGGCCGTATTTACGTCTTGACCATCCTCGTCCTACCTGTGGGACCCCAGGCAAATTAACTTGCCTATGAGTCACTCACTGTTTTTACCTGTTAGCTGAGGGTTAAAAGAGTTGGTATATTGAAAGTGTTTGGAAATAATGCATACAAAAATATCACGTGGTAGAAACCCAGTAAAAACTGACGCTTGAAGATACAAGCCTGGTGTGGTGCTGAGCAACTATTATCCCAGCTACTTGGGAGGCTGAGGACAGAGGATGCCTCAGTTTGAGGCCAGCCTGGGTGACATAGCAAGTTCAAGGCCAACTGGAAACCCATAAAGACACTCGGTGAGTAGCACACCATGGCCAGCCTCTCAGAGATCTCCCTCGAGTTAAGTGGAGTGAAGCACTCTAAACCTTCTGGGGGTTTTCTTGTGTGGGTTAGGTAAATCCCTAGGTGAGACCTACAGCATTCTGTAATGAGTTTGTGGCAATGAAGATTGATTTCTTTTTTTTTCTTTTTTGAGACAGGGTCTCAGTTTGGCCCTGAGCTCAGCCTTGCACTCACAGCAATTCTCCTGCCTCTGCCTCCCAAGTGCTGGGATTACAGGCGCGAGCCACCACAACTGGCACTGGTATGCGGTCAC
Organism: Petromus typicus; assembly: GCA_004026965.1. NCBI lineage: Eukaryota > Metazoa > Chordata > Mammalia > Rodentia > Petromuridae > Petromus > Petromus typicus. The sequence continues at coordinate 51,782 of PVIR01005476.1, forward strand.
TGGGGAATGAACCTGGGACCTTGTGCTTACAAGGCAGGCGCCAGAACCACTGAGCTAAATCCCAGGTCCAAAGGTTGATTTCTTTACTCTACCTGGCTCCTCACGTCTGCTCTTGATTGGTTCACACTCTGAAAGGAAGAAAGGATATGGATAATACTCCTAAACCTCCAGTATGTGTTTCAGAAGACTATATGCTGTGATAAAACAGTTCTTAAACTTGTTTTCCGGAAAAACTTATTTTCCTGAATGACATAAACATCTTTGTCCCTTGAAAATCATTTTAGAGGAAAAAAATTTAAATGACATAATAGGACTTAATAAAATCACAAATGAATTTTTTTAAATAAAGGAAAAAAAATGACAGTTCTCTTTTGATTATGTATTGTACACTTCGCACAAGTGGAAACTTGTGTTGTGAGTGATAGAAGACTGAGGCACCATGTCTACAGGTGGTAACAGTCTTGACAAGGCAGAATTTGTGTCTTTTCAGTTCTCTGTTGCTCTTTGGCATGATGACTGGTCTGAGAGCTTTTGTTTTTATACTTGCTCTTTTCCATCTGACTGTTATCTGAACCCACAGAATGGCAGCTGTCTCAGCTGTCCCAGCTCATCTGTGTTTCATCTCCCTGGGGAAGAACTTGTTCAAAGTAAAGGATACAGAGGACGACACAGAGAGTGATCAGCGCTGACAGAATCACCCGTGAGATTCCAACTTTCCGTCCTTCATTCTTGATGTTGACTTTGAGCGTCAGGGCGGCCTGGATCCAGCAGGTCAGGGTGCCAAACCCGAAAGTCAAGGATGTCCCCACGTTGTGGATTTCTTCATCATTCATGAGCTGGGGATGAACAGAGAATGACACTTATAACCCCACTGAAAGAAAGTATGTAAACCGAGAGGATATGTGAGGGGAGAGGTGGGCTGTGAAGACGAAGTGGGAGAGATCTGCCTTGGCTTTTCATGTCTGTCCGCAGAGAGTCTGAGCTTCCAACAAGGAAGGGACCTTAACACACAGAGTTAGCAAATCAAGCAGGCAATGGTGATTGAGCCCTTGGGTTTATTTCCCAGAAAAGCTCTTTGAGAAAGGAAAAGAAAAACAGCCTAGGCGTTGCATAAGAAGGGAAATATCAAAGTTTCTACAAGCACATGTCCCACACTTTGTCTTCCAGGCTAAGAGGATGAGAGCAAGGACTTGGCTGAGTGCTTGCTGACAGATGGCCAGTTCTGTGCAAGTCCAGATTCGGCTGTCACAGACAGCGAATACCCGACGGGCTGTTCTTATTCCTACACAACTGGCCCGTGGCCAATTTATGGTTAATGGGAATTCTTTGGGTTTTGTTTTGTATAGTAATGACAAAAACTTTTGCCTGAGAGCTTTTGCCACACCTAGAGATCCACCGAAACACAGCACAGGCATGACTTCCATAGTGACTCAGTTAAACAAGACCCATTGGGACGGTGGCACTTGGGGCCAAGAGGGGAGAAATCCTGATCATCACCCACTACTTTAAAACTCTTTTGGTAGTGACATCTATATTTTAGTTTCAGGAAGTAAAGGAAAATAAAACCTATTGTTAAAGAAATGCTTTGTAAAAATCGCCATTGCCTTCAGATGTTTTCTTGTTTGATATTATTATGCAGAATGACTGCATCACATCAGTGTTGTTGTTTGAGAGTGTTTCCCACTGTTATTGGCTCTCAGTGTTTTCTCTTTCTGGGGGAAAAAAACCAAAACAACAAAACACCCTTTTCCTTCCTCATAATTTGAAAGATATATTTTCAAAATATAATAAATGATTCCTCAAGTTAATTTCACTAGAAAACCTGTTTTTCATATCATCTACAATTTATTTTATTCATTACTTTTTTAAAAAAGTTTTTATTTTTTGAGACAGGATCTTTCTTTGTAGTTCAGGCTGGTCCTGAGCTCAGCCTTCAACTCAGCAATCCTCCTGCCTCTGCCTCCTGAGTGCTGGGATGACAGGCGTGAGCCGCCACGCAGCATTGTGGTATGTGGTACAGATTGCTGGTGAGTGTGAGTCTCCATACCCAGCATTGTTATATTTGGTTACCAGGGATCAAACTAGGGAACTTGCACTTGCAAGGCAGACACCTGAACCACTGAGCTACATCCTCGACACTATTCATTACCTTTATTACCTAACTTTAAAAAAAGTAGGTAACATAATTCCATGGCTCAACTTTATGCAGTAAGAAAGAGTGTAGACTGAAAAGCCCATCTCCTAACTGCCTCATCTCGTTTCAGACAGGAAGCTGATGTATCTGTGTGGTTCCTCCCCTGTAGTTAGCCCAGTGTGCATTCTACATAGGCAGAGGACACATTCACAGTCTGAATATTTGTGCGGTTCAGCCCAGTCTCTGGGATCCTCCTGAGACTTTAGCTTGTTAGGGTTTCAACAGACATGTCCCTCGTGTGAGGGGCTTGGTCCCTGACGTAGCAGCAGTGCTCAGAGGTGGCACCTGGAAAGTGGTTGTATTGTGAGGACTTTCAAGGCCGTAATGTGCTGTTTTACCAGGAATGACAGTAACAAGGGATGGGGCCAGGTTGAGGGAGTGGATCTCGGGGGCACAGATGTGGGGATTACATGTGGTTCCTGGCTGAAGCCTTGTCTCCTTGTCTCTCTCTCTCTCTCTCTCAGCAGCTTCCTGCCACCACACTCTTCTGCCATATTTCTGCTGTGGAACCAGTTGACCATGGACGAGAACTGTGAATCAGCATTAACATTTCCTCCTTTAGGTTGTTTTTTCCCCAAGTGTTACATCACAGCGACAGAAAGCTGACTGACACATTGGTACAGAAGCAGATGTGCACCCAACACTCCTCACACCCCCAGTGGAGAGAAGTGGCAGGGCTGGGCACATGCCATCAGGTTGCCCTGTACCAGGCAGGTGAGGGTGGGGGACCCACTGGGTGGCAGTAAAGATGACCTGTGCCTGAGCATCCCGCATATTAACGGGATGAGCTCTCAGCACCCTGGTAAGTACGTCCAGAGAGTGCAGCCCTCTGAGGTCCAGCAGGATATGGAATGAGGTTTGAATGGGTAGAGGGATTTGTGGGACTTACTATCGAATATCTTATGTAGTGACTACTGTGTGCACAGGGGGAGCCTTGGGGACCCAGCAATCCAGGTTTAATGAGTTAGCAGGACAAAGGGTGAGGACAAGAGATGGTCTTAGAAAACTCATTACCATATTTTTCAGTAAACACTTTACTGAAAGCATTATCCACCACAATACGGTGGATACACACACATGAATGTGTGTGTGTGTGTGCACACGCGCATGTGCATGTGTGTGCATGTATGTGGTACAGGGATTGAACCTAGGTTCTACGCACTGAGCTACACCCCCAGCCCTTCTGTATTTTTTATTTTCAGACAAGATCTCACTAAGTCACTTTGGACTGAAGTTGTGATCCTCCTGCCTCGGCCTTCCAGAACGCTGGGATTATAAGATATACAAAACACACCTGTTTTAGAAGATTGATCATCTTCAATAGCTAGGCCATGTGGAGTTCACTTAACAGATGGGGAGCAGGGCCAGGATTAGTGTTTGCTTACAAGAAGAAAGCTATTCGCAGGAGTATTCATAGTGTGACTAAAAACATAGGGCTGGGGATTTAGCTGATGGTTTCAGCGACTGTCTTGCAAGTGCAAGGGTCCAGGTTTGATCCCTGGTAACCACATACAACCATGCCGGGCCTGGGCTACATAGTGAGCTCAGGGCCAGCCTGAACTACAAAGTGAGACCCTGTCTCAAAAAAGAAAAAATAGACTGGATGTTTACGTATTTTAAAATATGTGACAGTGAAGACACATTGTCATTCACTCCTCTCAAAATAGTCTCCCTTGCTTCAGACACACCTGTCCTGTTGTTCCTCCCACATTCCAAAGCAACTCTGGATGTCTTCTGTCACGCTGCCTAGTTGTGCTGTCCCGATGTCTCAGAGCCCTGAAGCAGTTCGACACGTTTCCCTTTCTGGTCATTTTGACTTGGGGAAGTGCTGGAAGTTGCAGTCGTGTCGTGTTTTTACGAGGCTGCCTCTCCACTGGATGACCCGTGGTAGGCACATTAGCCGCAGTTTTGATCACAGCCTGTTAAACACGCTCACAACAGGACTCCCAGAACTGTGTCAGGGAGTCGCAGGAACAATGGGACAAGTGTGTTCAAATTGGGAGGGGTTCTTTTGAGGTCATAAGCAGCAAAGTATTCCTCACATCACATCTTTGAATTTCAGCCTTCTCTGTGTATTGCAAATACCCCTTCTATGTGACAAAGGCTGGAGGATCATACAAGAAGTCACTGGGACAAGAGAAAAGTAATGATGCTGGTGAAATTATCCTTGCAGCCTAAGGCTCTGGTATTCTGAACGCCTAGGGAAGAAGGCGACTCAGGGTTAGAAGAGCTGTGTAGGAGGCACAGAGGTTCCAGACTTTCAGAATTGACTTCCTCAGGAACTTGCAAATCCCAAATGTGAGCTTTCTCAACTGAGGATGCTGGTGTTTGATTATAACAGGGCAATGATCCTATTCCTTTTTGAGAAAGGAACATTAGGGCACAACTTGTTATGAAGAAAAGGGACACCTGCTATGAGATCTGTTGGGGGGGGGGAGAGAGAGCAAGCACAGGGCTCTTGGGCTGCTCACCCCTGCCGCAGCTGCACTGAGGGCACCTGTACACTCAGCGGCCTCTCAGTGGGACCAGAACTGGTTCAGAGCGGACCCTGTGGGACCAAGCCCTGAAGGTCCTCACTGGTTTTCAGGTTCTCGGAGAAGCCACCTAGCCAGTGATGATCAAAGGAGTCAAGATCTCACCGGTGCACAAGGAGGAGGGAAAGGGCGATCGGAGTACCTGAAAGTTACCGAGTAAGGTCATCCCAAAGGAAGCCAGACACAGCGCCACCAGTCCGCTAATATTCAGCCATGGATTTAAAACCTTTGGTTTCAGCTGTATGAAACGCAGAACAGCGACCACCAGGGCTAGGAATAAAGCAAAAAATCTTAAAATCATAAAATTTAAACCAGACACCCAGACTGTGAAACAGAAAGCCATAACACACACAGTCAAACTTCCGGTGCAGCACCCCTCACGTCTCTGAAATGACAGTTTCAGAGACTTTCCACACGGAGTGCAGGGTGAGGGGCGTCGGGTCACACTGCTCCGGGGGCATGAAGCAGGGCCGCCCAGCAGCAGCAGTGCTCTGGGCCCCGGGTGGGCTGAGGTGCAGAACAGCAGGGAACAGACCTGCTGCAGTGACAGGGCATGTGTCACAAGGGGTGGGGGGCAGAGGCAGCACAGTTCGAGGTCCACTAACACAGTCACTGCAGCTCAGGGTAGGGCAGAGAGACCCAGGAAGGAGGACAGGGTCCCATCCACACACACCTGTGGGCTCAGGGAGAGACTGCAGTGGGGGATGGGGAGGAGGAGAGGCAAACCAGAGTCCCCTGGGGGTGGGTCCGCCTCCCTCTGGCCTGCATCTTCCCAGTGCTGTTCAGTGGCACGGGACAGGGCCAGTCCAAATTACAGCAGTCAGAGTGGTCCCGGTTATGAAACTGGATTTTAGCACAGCACATTTCGGGGTGGAGATGCTAAGTACTCCAAATCATACAGCATGACAATCTTTCAAATGATAATTAACTATTGATTGTATTTTTTAAAGATTTGTAGGAGTGGCACTGAAGCTAGAGCCTTTGTACTGAGCTACACCAGCAGCCCTTTTTATTCTGGGGTAGTCTGCCTGGCTAAGTCACTAATTTGGGCTTGAACTTGTGATCTTCCTGCCTCAGCTTCCTAGAGTGTTGAGATTACAGGCCTGGGCCACCATACGCGGCCCTCATTACTTGTTTTAAAAGTCTGCTGTATCTTTTGGAGCAAATTGGTATCTGAGAATTTGGAGAGAGACAAGGGAAGCTACTTGAGCTTCAAATCTGACTTCTAATAGTAACAGTCCACACTCAAGCAACTAATCTGTCATCTTTTAATGGTTTAGTGAAGAAATATTTTCATATTTCTGTTAAAAGCTGGGAGCTAGTTAACAGATGGTGGAAGACCATTTTCAGCAAATATAAACTGTATCTACATATAAGGAAATGCAGATTCTACTTCCTATGATGATTTATTTTGACATTAAAGTTCAGCAGGAAGACAATTAGAAATTCAAGAATTACCCTATTTACATAGCAATTAAGTTGATAATTATTCCACTTTTAAGTTGGCAGTTATTCACTAATGGTTTTACCTTGATTACAGGCCTTTATCCATAGCCATTAAAAAAAAAAAAAAAACCCATATATAAATTTGCATTTCCCAAGTGTGCTGAATTTCATAGCTGTAAGCTATAAATCAAGCACAGTGAAGGGACTCAGTTTCAAGTACCTCTGATCAGCAAATTATATAAAAATGGATTCCTACTTGGATTTTTGAACCAAAACACAAATAAACCATGATTCTGGAAACCTCAGATTATTCAGCCCTGATACTTATTTAGCCCATTTCAGCCAATGCCCACTACTGATCAGAAAATGAGTCAATTATAACTGAGTTGACAACAGCTACTGAAACAATTGGCTAGAGCGACTTCATCAGGAGTTTTATCGGAAGTCTATTAATGACTATGACTTTCCTCGAGGATGCCCAGGATGAAGTTTAGAAGGTGCCAGCCATAGTGGTGCATGCTTATAATCCCAGCCCTGAGGAGGCTGAAGCAGAAGATTTATCACAAGTTTGAGGCAGCCTGGCCTACATAGTTCAAGGCCAGCTGAAACTATAAGTGTGACTCTATCTAAAATATATTTTTTTAAATGATGGGCATAGGAGGTGGAAGTGGGGAGAAGTAATTGAATATCCAAGCACTGACATCAAGTGTTGCCCAGTGAAGGGGCCACAAGGTGAGGAGCAGAGAGCTGGCCTTGCTAATTAACTCTGCGTGGCTCTCAGGGAATAGTGATTAAATATCATAGCTGCACATTTCATTTCTCTTCCTAATGAAGAATATTATCTCAGGAACTTGGCTGGCCATTTATTTCACTTTTTGTTTTTTAATTTTTTAAATGTTGAGATAGTGTCTTATTATGTAGCCCAGTCTGGCCTTGAACTTGCAGTGATCTTCCTACCTCAGTCTCCTCCATGTTGAGATTTCTGGGTGTGAAGCATCGCAACTGGCTGGCCATTTAATTTTGTGGGATCGGATCACACTGGAATTTTGGCCTAAAGCTCATGCCTGATAGAGTTCCTCACACCAACTACTTGGTTAAATGATTGTTTTTTTTATCCACAAAGGAAAGGAGTCAATGGTCACTTTCTGTGCTACTCATTTCTTACTGTCAGCACGGGACATGTGTTATGTCTTGGTCTCAGCAATGTTGACCTTCCTATTTGATAGAGTTTAGACCCAGAAACCTCCGACACCTCACACGTGTGGAGGGGTGGTAGTACGTGCACCAGTGGATGAATGCAATGGGGGATCTAAAGCTAAATGTGATATAAAGAGGCGGGCCTGGTCAGAAGAGCCAAGCCACCACGGCATGACCGGAAGGGTACATCTGTTCTGGGCACCTCACTTGTTTCTGCTTCCTGGCTGCCATGATATGTGCAGCTGTCCTCTAAACAGGCCACTCAATCATGCTGTTTCTTCCCTGGAGCCCACTGACCATGGACTGGAACTGCAGGATCCATGAGCCCAAGTAAACCTCTTCCCATAAGGTGTGGGTGTGACGATCATATCTCAGGGATGAGGAAAGTGATTAATACAGTGAGTGACATATCACTTTATCATGAGCAGGTGATGAAATGAACAGGAAACAGGAAGCTATCTGGAGACCATTGATTTAACCCAGCACACCTAACTTCTAGAATTGCATTCCAAATGCCACGCTTTGTCTTTTTCATCTATTAACACCATTATTAATTAACTCATACAAGATGGCATTGGCTTTTATAATACATGCTAGTTTACAAAATAGTGAAACTGAAGAAGACTCGGGCCCCACAGTAGTTTTACTCTCAGGTTTGAATGGTGGCAGATTCAGACTGGACGTGACAAAGACCTTACTCAGCTAAGTGACTGATTTCACCTCCCTAGAGGACTTCCGGGCAAGGGGGAGATTTCAAAGCGATCTTACAACCTTACTTTCTGAGCAGTGCATATACTTTGTAATTCTATTAAAAATTTTAGATTTCACCAACAGCTGACTTTAGAAAGTTTTTTAAACCTACCCTTCTGTTATTTTTGGCATATATTATAGTCCTTTGCTATACAATTGTCCACTATTTAATTTTCCTACTTTTATTTATTTATTTATTTTTTGGAGACAGGGTTTTGCTTTGTGGTTCAGGCTGGCCCTGAGCTCAGCCTCAAACTCACATCACAGCAATCCTCCTGCCTCTGCCTTCTGAGTGCTGGGATTACAGGCGTGAGCCACCATGCCTGGCACTGTGGTATGTGGTGCTGGTTGCTGGTGGGCGTGAGTCTCCACACCCAGTATGGTATACGGTTACTGGGGATCGAACCCTGGTCCTTGTGCTTGCAAGACAGATGCCGGAAGCACTGAGCTAAATCCCCGGCCCTAATTTTCCCATTTTTAAAGAGAACAAATTTTAAAAATGGTTGATTTTCTAGATTTGAGCTTTTTTTTTTTTTTAGATGGATTGGGCTTTTAAAGTTCAAGACTCAGACTGACCTCTCTTCACAGCAGATGAATTTGGTGCCTGGCCAAATTCTTTTTTCTTTTATTTGTTTTACTGTATATGCATCAATAATTTCTGTTTGACTGCAGTCCAACACAACAGTCAATATGTTTTGGCTGACGGAGGGACAACAGTTGCTGGAATCATGTGGCTATTAACTTTATCCTCACAACCTTGCCACAGCAGGAAATAATGCTCCTTCCAAGGAATTTGTCTTAGGTCCTTTTTCCTTCCCCTCAGTGGAAAAGAAAAGTATGGATTCAGGACAAAGAGCAGAACCAGTTCTGTAAAGAAAATCATTGAGCCTTCAATCTTTGATTAGCTTGCCAGAAAGATAAAAGATCTCTGCTACCCTGACTTATTTGTAGGTTATAAATTAAAATCCCTACAGCTGTCCAAAAGCAGTGACTTCTAGGCAGCCCTGGCTATTTCTTGAAGCCAGCTATGCAGTCTAAAGTAACAGTCTGAGGTCTGACACAAGCCTGGGGGAGGAAAGTATTCACGGCGCGGAACAGGGCTCCATAGAAAATGGATTTTTGTGCGCTCCCCACGCTGATAAATAAATAACTGCTGGTCTGTTCCCAGCGAGCACTAATCTTAATCAGCTTTGTGTCTACCAGATGGCACTTGAGATGATGAGGGATAATAAAGACTAAACACTGGATGTCGCAATACCTTACAGCAAGAACTGGTAAAGGCTTAATTGCTTCTCTGTGGAGCAGGAAAAACTGGAGAATCAGAGGATGACAAATGTCATCTGGAAGAGAGAAACTTGCTTTTCATTTCTTTATATTGCAAATGCTTTTATAATTAGTTAATCATAAGCTTTATAGCCAGATAAACTCATGAGCTGGGCAAACTGACACTTTTGAGATTATGCACTAAAGACTGTTGGGAAATATTTGTCTACAGAGCACAAAGAAAATAATGCATAGCTCCCAATGTGTTCTCTGGTTTCTTTGTAGCTTTTGCAGAAAGGCAGATTCCTTCCAAGGTGACTACGGGAGGTGGTTAATACAGCACTTAGCCTTGTTCCTGGGACAGAAATGGTGCTGCTAATTACTGCTCCTGTGCCCTGTGGATGGTGAGACCAGCAGGCGCCAACTCGTGGGTCTCTGTGCTATGACTGCGGGGTTCTGCAAAAGGCCCTGACCCTGCTGTTGGTGGGCCTTGCCTTCTGTTAATACAAACGTTCCCAGGCAGTCACGTGTACCTTGGTAGGAAGAACGCTATGGATTTTTTTCAAAACAGCTGTGTCACGACTGGAAGGGGAAAAAAAAGGGTGAATATAAAGCTCCTGGCAGCAAGGAGGCTGAGGGCAGTGGGAGCACACTGGGCTGACCAGCACCATGTGTGCTGTCACTGCTGTGTCTTTTCCAGTCCTGCCAGAATCTTCTAAATGAACACCCGGACTCTTGAGGGTAGGAAGAAAAGGGACGCTCTGGGGAGTCAGCCCCAGGGCAGTCCACTTCCCTGTGCCTGCCAGGCAGCCTGCGGCCCCAGACCCCTGCTGGGGGGTGGGGGGCTGAGCTTTGAGAAGACGGGTGGAGAGGGAGCGCCCCCAGCTCCATGGAGAAACCTCCTTCACCTCCGAGACGCTCCCCAGCAATTCCCCGTGCAGGTTCTCCATGGCTCGCACTTCTTGCACTTCCTGAGCCAGCTAAGATCTTGTTTGTGTGGCTCAGGTGACCAAGAATCTCTCCTGATTTTCTAGTGAGTTCTGTAGGTCTTCCCCTGGCTCTACTCCACATAGCACATCAAGAAAAGAAGTATCAAGAGGGACACGACTGTTCACCGTGGCTAGATTAATAAAGCAGGTGTCTGGTGTCTAAGTGTGTTTGTGGGGTTGTTTCTAGAGATGACTGACACATAGGCCAGCAAACTGAGGGCCAAAGGTCCGTTCTTCTTGTGACCGGCACCAACCAATGGGCTTCCAGTGTGGATGAAAGGAAACAAAAGGAAAAAGTAGCCTGTGTTTGAAAAGCGGCATTCCTCTTGGGGAGGCTTGTCTTTTGCTGCTCTGGTCAACTGTGGACATCAGCGGACACCAACTTCTGCAGCCTTCAGCTCAGACTCACACCAGTGGATCCTCTAGATGCTTCTAGGCCTTTGACCTCTGCCTGGACCTGGGACTATGTTCTTGGTACTTTTTCTCTTCAATTTCCACCGTCTTGGACCGAGCTGGATCCTCTGACCCTCCAGCATACAGAGAACCACTGTGAATGACTTCACCTCTGACCCCGTGAGCCAGTTGGGTCATTTTAAAATCGATTATGTTCCTCTAGAGAAGCTTAACCATACAAGGCGGAGGAACTGTTTTTGGGGGAAGGGAGCTTACCCAAAGAAATCACAAGTCACCTCTTTGGGAGACAGGTACCTCCAAGGTTGATTGCTCCCTACCAACAATGTTATCTTTATTTCTTGCTTGGAGTAGAAACCTCACCATCCAAGGAACCATTTGCAGAAAACCCCTATGGTTAGGTTGAACTGTTACTGTCCCCTGCTGGCAGCTGGCTGCCCCTTTGAAAGCCATGGGGAAACCTGGCCATGAGAAGATGATATACAAAGGACAGGTCCCCATCATCTCTGCCGGACCAGCTGCGTCCTGCAAGCATTTTCAGAGTAAGGGGCCCTGGAGAGAAAAAGTGGAGCACTGGGCCGGATAGGAATACCAAGGTTTGTTTTCCCCAGACGTGCTGCATTTGCCCACTTGTGTCCAGAGGCACAGGGCCGGGTGTCACCCTCGTGTGAACTAATCTTTAGGTTTAAGGATGGTGAAGACACCTAATAATATTTATCACAGAGCCTACGTAATTTTTCATTTTTTGCCAGTGAAGGACTAATCAGGCATTCTTTTCAAACCAAAAATATCGCCACATACATCCTCTTGCAAGATTTTATGGCACATGAAACATTTCACGCAGCAAAAGAAAATATTTCATGCAGCAAAAGTTTAGCGTAGGCTGAAATGATAAAAGATGGAAAACAGGGCAAATATGAAAGGATTTAAGAGAAAAGTAAGCCCTTCAAACAAAATCCTGGCTTCAGCATACTGACACTAGTATATCTGCTAGGTCTCCCATTGTTTAAACTAAAACAGCAAGTACGAGAATCATTCCAGATGTGCATCTTACCTAGGAAAGCTGCCATGTTCATAACCTGGCTGAACACACAACTGGCAGGAGGAGCATCACCTGCAATGCTTAAAAGGCGAAATGTTTCATAATTACTATGTGAAAGTCATGAAGCCGCTCCTCAGGCCCAGTACAGCAGGCGAGGATTATCAGCTTACCTTATGTAAGGTGCGCGCTTCACACCGGGTTTCCTGGGTAAGAAAACACAGGGGTGCAGGTTAAAGAGAGGTCCTGGAGGACTGGGGATTTAGCTCAGTGGTGCTGCTGCCTGCCTTGCAAATGCAAGGTCACGAGTTCGATCCCCAGCAAAACACATACACACACACACAGTGCGCACAGGTACAGTTTAACCTCACGAGTGGCAATGTTTTCACCAAATTTATCTGTGGACAATGAATTCTTCAGAGATCAACTTTACCTTTCAGCTGAATTTAATGGTAAAATTTTGTCATCTTCCACAGCTATGAAGTATCTATCAAGAAACAATAGTAAGTTTATAAGACGAAGCAATTTAAAAACCAAAACAACTCCAAGAAGCACTCTTTCCCAGTTCAGTTAGTATAACTGCACTAAATCAGACTCATTGTTTTCTGAGAAAATACTGTAATTCTTTACTCACAGGTCAGCAAGTTTTTTGCACTCAAATGTCACTACTAATAGATTCTTAATTTTCAACACATTCCCCAAATTAATGGCAGTGATTATAATCTGAAAACAAGAAGGCAAGGAATAAAACCTTACAACTTTAAACAAACTAAAATTCTAATTCAGTTTTTAGTTTCTCGGGGATGTATGTCCACCACTCTTCACGAACTTCAAGGGCATAAAATAATTTCCTCCAAATGAGTATTGCTCGAAGTAAGTGAGTATGTGGACATTTTTGTGGTACTCCAGGATGTCCAATGATCTTTGATTTAACAACAGATCAGGCCTTGTCACAAACAACCGATCAATATGAGATGGAATGGGAGTGTCGGGTTAATGATGAATTAATCTAACCAGCTGGAAAAATGTTTCTGACAAAAACAGGTGAACACAAAGTAAAGCCAGTGTTCTTCATCACCTGCTTTGCTTCATTTATCACTGCTGTGATTTGCTTTGAGTGCTAATGGACAAGAAGTGAAATGGGCACTTCGGCAAGGTTGAGTTTGGTGATCTATTAAAATATTTATAAATATAATCATACAGATGTGCTATGAGAACACTACTGTGAACTTCTGTTATCTGCACTGCACCTGACATGGGAAATCATCAGTGAAGCGCACACTCACACTATCCACAGTCCTGCCGAAGTGAAGAGGGTGAACACCAGGGGTAGAAACATCCAGACGCTGCATTTCCTCCCATCCATGCCTGCGCCACTGAAATGAAATGAAAAGACAGGAATTATTTATTTATTTTTTGAGACAGGGTCTCGCTTTGGTAGTTCAGGCTGACCCTGAGCTCACCCACAAACTCACAGCAATCCTCCTGCTTCTGCCTCCAAAGTGCTGGGATTACAGGCGTGAGCCACCACGCCCGGCACTGTGGTATGTGGTCCTGATTGCTGGTGGGCATGAATCTCCATGCCCAGCATTGCTGTATGCAGTTACTGGGGATCAAACCCGGGCCCTTGCACTTGCAGGGCTGGAGCTAGAACCACTGAAATAAATCCCTGGCCCCCAAGGCATTAATAATTAAGGCCAAAATCTACCTAACTCTTTAAAGAAAGGAGTTTAACAGGGGGAAAAAGTATTTTATGAAACCATAAATCAAATCAGTGTTGTCACTGTCACCTGGGCAGTGGAGGGATTGTAACTAGCATTAGTTTAAAGATTCCACTCTTAGCTGTGATCTGTTGGGAAATTTCTCCTTGTAAATGCATCAATACATTGAATAAAGGGCAGTGGGGCTTGGACTAGGAAGAACTGGATGACAATGTCGGTTCCAACCTACTTTTAGCGATGTTCTTAATACGTATGGATTTGCAGCTCAGATGTGTATGTAATTTACAAGCTGGCAAAAGAATATCTGAAACAAACAGCCATTCAGTAAATCAGCAGAGCAGAGGGACTGGCAGATGCTTTGCAAGCCTCAACTTTGGACAGCTCCCTCTGGACTCAAAGATGAGCGCTGTGGGAAACTATGTTAAACTAGCTCCAGGAAACACGCTGGAAAAAATAAAAGCATCAGGTGTTTTTGCTTGTGTTTGTTTTGTTTTTTGTTTTTGGTGTGGGGATGATGGTACTAGGGACTGAACTCAGGGCTTTTACACAGAGCTACATTCCCATGGTTTTATTTATTGATTTAATTACTTTTATTTTGAGTCGCTGCCTCACTAAGTTGCCCAGGCTGGGCTTGCACTCGAAATCTTCCTGTCTCAGCACCCCCAAATACTACTCTATTTCTAAAACAGAAAATGTCAGTTAAAATCCACCCCCATGAAGTACAAACTAGTATCTTCAGATATTATCTATGAAAAATTATTGGTATCCACTATGCTTGGCGCGATGGCTCACACCTGTGATCCCAGCACTTGGGAGGCAAAGTCAGGAGGATTGCTGTGAGTTCAAGGCTGGCCTGGGCTACATAGTGAGTTCAGGCCAGCCTGAACTACAAAGCAAGACCCTGTCTCAAAAAAAAAATATTGGTATGAAACAGAGGATTATCAGTTTACATTTCATTCTTGCCTAAAAACATCATATAAAGTCTATTAGGTATTATGGATGCCAACATCGTCCTTACAGCAAATAAAGTACCCGAATGACTCGCTAGAGGTCACCTGACAAGCAGACTGAGATGCAGTGGTGCTCATTGGTTTGATTTTACGACTCCCTGGAACAAGTTCAATTACTGGCTTTGACCCAGTGCTGCCCCATTTCTGAGTCCCTCCTCAGAAACGATGGATCCCTCCTCCTTCTGAGTCATCAGGCTCCCTGCCCCTTCCGAACGTGTCCACTTGCTGAGACCCTACCATGCTGGAGGCTATGGTCTCCCAGATCAAGCCCACCTGCCCTGGCAGAGCTTTCTTACCAGGAGACAAGGACTTGGCCCAACAGTGTGTCTTTAACAGTTGTTCACCTGAATACTCTCTGAGTTATGGTGTTGAATGAATTACAGAGTCTCAGAGCTGAAAGACGTGACAGACACTTTCAATCAATTCCATCCAATCGAATCCAATTCAATTCAGTGAACAATTACTGACACTTGACTTGTGCCGACAGCTCTATTACATAGTGGGCACACGGAGATGTGTGTGAGTGAAGAGTGAAGAGTCTAGTGAATACGACTCTTTGCATGCACCAGTCTATGCGATGTGCAGACAGTCCTCATTTAACAACCTGCTTAATGACTGGGTTGCTCAGACTTGGTGATCCCTGTGAGGGGCACAGGGACCTGCACAGCAGTCGGCCCTGGGGTGGCTTCTTCTATAGTACATGCTGCGATTTTTGCTGACTGTACCGTACAGTGCTTCAGTTTTGTTTTGTTACACATGATGATGCTGCATGTAAGAGTGACGCAAATCAAAGTCAGCGAGCTGGAATTTCCTTTGACCATTTCTCTGTTCTGAATATTGTAATATACACACTAGGGACAATCCCTCATTTAGTGACCAATTAAAGACCTACCTGCAGAATCAGAACTCAGAGGCTCAATGAGGAATATCTGCATGTAGTGGTCTAGTGAGCAGACCTGTCCCAGGACTCCCAGTGGGAGCCTGAAACCAGACAGTACGTGGTTCGCTGGGATCAAACTTGGGACCTTGTGCTTGCAAGGCAGGCAGTGGAACTACTGAGCTAAATCCCCAGTCCTCATAGGTAATGCTTTTGATGCCAAGTCTAGAACTCTTTGCCTAACCTTAGTTTTTGAAGATTTTCCACTATGTTTTTTTCTTTTTTAAAAAAATGTATAGTTTTACTTTTAAATCTGTTATTTGGTGTGCCTTTTCAAACATTAGTCTTTATTGTCTTACCAAATTTAGCCAGATCCTATGCAGTCTCTAAATCCCTTCGGCCAGGACCAGGATACAATGATCTAAGTCAGACTGCTGCAGCGGTAGAGGAAGATTCTTACACTGAAGGACAGAAGCCACAGCTGTGCTATGGACCCCAATGCCAGCTCTTTGGGCAGCTGGTAAGTATGAGCTCAATATCAAAGGCGTGTGTGTGTGTGTGTGTGTGTGTGTGTGTGTGTGTGTGTGTGTGTGTGTGTGTGTGTATAAAGCTCCTGTACCTACTCCATCTCCCCACCTACCTCTGTGCCTTTTGCAAAAGGCCTGTTAAGTGTCAAGCCCATCTGCAGACCAGCAGATCACAGCTCTTTCAGGACTGGTTTCTGGCAGTGCCCCCTTGCACAGAGCTCCACCCTTTCATTTTTTTCTCTCTCCCTGCTAAGACTGTGTTAACTAAGAAGGGGCCTTTGTTATATGTATTTTTCTCTTCTGGTCCCGGAACATCTGTTTGTCCTTTAATCCACATTTAGCTTATTATGGGACCAAAGAACTTGCAGCTCTGGGTGCAGGGGTTTGTGCAGAGGCCAGGAGGTG
The DNA here is from genome assembly GCA_004026965.1 of Petromus typicus. Classification (NCBI taxonomy): domain Eukaryota; kingdom Metazoa; phylum Chordata; class Mammalia; order Rodentia; family Petromuridae; genus Petromus; species Petromus typicus. The sequence continues at coordinate 68,145 of PVIR01005476.1, forward strand.
ACCAGGACCGACTCTGAGCTGCCCTGGCCTGGCAACTTCAGATAACGCACCTGACCACAAGTACCTCTGTGAAGAGCAAAGGGACGGAGCTATTAAACAACTCTCTTGCCTTTGCCTCACCGTTAGCCTGAGAATTCAAGTTAAAACTGATAGCCAGAGCAGGGTCCCATGCATGTAAGCTCCAGGAGGCTGAGGCAGGAAGATGGCCACAAGTTCAAGGCCAGCCTGAAATATACTGTGAGACACCATCTCACAAAACCACCACCAATAATAACAATAATAAAATAAAGTTAAAATTGTGAAACGTTTTTTTCCCTTTCATTCTCCCCCATAAACTGGCCCCTTGCTTCCAATCACATTAAAAAGTGTCACCCAAACTTGACTTAGTGTCCCTGCAAGAATGGGTTCTAATCTTCTGAAGAAAACAAACAAGGACCAGCCCAGGAGGAGGGAATATTTTTCCTTACTTCCTTGAAGAAAGAAGTAGGGAAGGAATGAATATTCCGCATTCCAAGAGTGTAATCTTTGTATTCTGAATTGAACTTTTAAGAATTAGTGTGATTTTTTATTGCTGCTAATCTTCCAGTAATATTACATAACCAGAAGAGTTCCCATGTCCTACATGGCTACGTCTGGCACTTTGTCACTTGATGGAATTCTGACAAAAGAGGGAGAGAAGCCAGAATCTCATCAGCTCTTTTGAAAGAGCCCGACACTCCTATTTGGCATGAGAGACTCTGCCCCACACGGTCTTATTTACCTAAGGGACTTGCAAAGCTGCTATCCAGATGGGCAGATCTCAGGCAGCTGGCAGTGTCAATGCAGCACGTTTGCACTCAACACATCTGTTCCTCTCCCAAGTCAGTGTCACCCTCCACAGCTGGGTGAGCTGCACGAGAGTGAGTCTGCATAGTGGGGACTCTGGATGTGCCACACGGGACAGGGACAGCCGTCTTCTATCTGCTCCCTTTGAGGCCTGGCATGCCTGAAGCGCTCATTTTTCCTGAGAGAAAATGAACTGGAGCGCAACAACTATGCTGGCCCCCCACATGGATGGTTTTATTGCTCCAAAAGTCTTTAGCTCCAAGGGGCCAAAAAATTTATAGTCTCCTCATGCGGACTGAGAAATGGGATCAAGTCATGGAACTTGTTACCTACACAGTGAAAAGGGCTCTTTGTACAGTCTCAGTGTGCCCACGTACACTACAGCACAGTGGGGCTAGTCTCAGTTTCTAAGGACCAGCTTTCGGTTTTATCAAGTGACAGTGAAGCTCCTCCTTACTACAGAAGGAAAAGTCAGGTGCTTTCTTTGATTTCACTCGGAGCATTTCAAACTTTTATCAACTTAGTCACCAGAACCCCAAACAAACAAAACTAAGCAGAAAACCACTTTTACTTTTTGAAGTGCTATGGACTGAACTTGGGGCCTTCTGTATACTATGAATGTCACTCAGCACCCCCTTTTTTGAGTGTGGGTATAATAAAATTGTCCAGGCTGGCCTTGAATGTGTGATACTCCTGTCTCAGCCTTCACAGATGCAGGGACTGGAGATGCACACCATGTCCAGCTGAGAAACTGCTTGTAATAATGACTGAGATGTATCACAAAAGTGAAGATTATATTTTCTGGGGCTGGGAAAGATTTTCCTGTGATAAATGAAGGTGTTTCCTACTTGGGGCAGTGGAGAGTGGCAGCCTTAAATTATAGGCAGAGCAAGGCATGGAATCCCAGCCTCCTTACTAGCTGTGGGAACTTCATTCAGTCCTGTGCCTCAGTTTCTTCACCAGTAAAGTGGGAACAATAATGATGTTAACATCACAAGGTGTTTATAAGGAATAAAAGCAAAATGTAAGAAAGTAAAACACTCAAAACAGTGTCTAGTGTACAATAAATGTTAACTACCAGCATGGTGACACAGCCTATAGTCCCAGCTACTCAGGAGGCTGAGACAGAAGGACTGTGAGTTTGAGCCCAATGTGAAAAACTCAGCAAGACTATCTTTGAAGGAAAACAGTTAACTGCAGGCAGGTATTGCATAAAGGCATCTGTATTAACTGAAGCCTCCTCTGTGAAGTCCCCTGAGATAACATTGCCTAACATCCTCATAGTCAGATCAGTTTCTGTTAAATACTTGCTGTGATGTCCCCGGAAGAGAGAGCTCATCTATTGTCACTATTTTCCCAACATATCTCTGTGGTTAACTGACACATGACTGTGTACAGTAAGTGCTATTTGGGGTCTTTACATACCGTTTTTCATTTTATGACTCATCAGGAAATTAGCTCCTTCCCTCAGCAACTCTTTACCCTGTGTCAAAGCCAGCTGGGCTGCAGTAGAAAAGGCTAACAAGCCACTGTGAGTGACCAGGATTGTCACAAGGTCCAAACCCAGAGCCAATGCGTGTCTCCACCATGTGTGTCACAGGCACATGTAAGGGGGTGACATTAGGCTGTAATTCACCAGCAATTAGAAGTGGTAATGACAAGGACTATTTGTCTGGTTTTGTTTTCTCCTTAAAATGTTTGCAGATTCTCAGCTTATAAACCAGCTCAGGGAAATTCAGGATACAGTAAAAAAAAAAAAGTTCCACTCATTCTGTTAATGGCATGCATATATATATATATATACACACACACACACAAGGCGAGACTATATATATATATAGTCTCGCTTTGTAGTTCAGGCTGGCCCTGAGCTCACTGTGTAGCCCAGGCTAGCCTCGAACTCACAGCAGTCCTCCAGCCTTTGCCTCCCAAATGCTGGGATTACAGCCATGAGTCACCATGCCTGGCATTGGTTAATATTTTGTTTGCACTGAGTCCCAAGTCTGGGAGGGCATGATAGTTAGGGAACCTGGTATCACCTTCAGAGCACATGACTGTCCCACTTGGCAGGTATAAACATTACCTGTCCATGAGGTTAATCTCTTACTGCCTACAAACTTTTCATAAGCAACGACAAGAACCAATGTATTAGTTACAAAAAGATTTCTGTAAAATGTTTCCATCCCACAAAGGGACAGAACTGGCGGTGACTGGTTCTTCTCCAGCGCCATCTTGACATCCAGCCTCCATCATCCTTGTTCACTGACGATGACCCTAAGGATGCTTTCACACTGGAGCCCAGGACTCTTCCTCTCAGACACGGACAGAACCCGCTGTCCCAGCTACACGTGTGGAGTAGTCCCAGGAGGAATTCTCTCCACGAGGACTTCCGCTCAACAATACCTTGGAGTTTCTCTGTCAAGAGAAATGAGTCCTTGGACTCCCATTTATTTATTTATTTATTTTATTTTATTTTACTTTTTAGATTTTTTTTTTTTTTTTTTTTTTTTTTTAGGTTTTTTGAGACAGGGTCTCACTTTGTGGTTCAGGCTGGCCCTGAGCTCAGCCTCAAACTCACATCACAATCCTCCTGCCTCTGCCTCCCGAGTGCTGGGATTACAGGCGTGAGCCACCACGCCCGGCACTGTGGTATGTGGTACTGGTTGCTGCTGGGTGTGGGTCT
>PVIR01005477.1:0-71886 GCA_004026965.1 Petromus typicus
GAAGGCGCCTGCTCCACAGACCTCAGGCCAGTTTGCCCCAGACACCCGGGAGACAAAGCTAGCTGGCACCTCTGCCTTCTTGCCGCCCTCATGAGCTATGTGCCCCTGAGCCATACCCAAGCTGCACCAAGGAGGTACTCGGTCAGTGCCCTGGAATTTTCAGGATATGGGCACAGGTCAGTCTGGGCACCTGCTGGGCATCGAGGCAGAGCCTGGAATCCACGTGGCCCGCACTCTGCCACTTACGCACGGAGGGCTTGACCCCACCCAGGGCTCTCTGTGCCTTGGTGTCTTGGACTCCGTGAGATGTGTGACAGCACTTTGGAAGACTCGGGCTAGAGCACCCGTCACTGCCAGCATCCACCCTGTTCTCCAAGCACAACCTGGAGTGCCCCCTGCGTGCTGACCCCATCTTTGGCCTCGGACAGGTACATCACTGACTCCTAGGGCATCACTTCGGGATAGTTAGCCAGGCTGAGGATTTGGGCACAAGGCCCTTCATCTACCAGGCCGTGAGGTGGGATTCAGCCTGGAGATGCCCTAGAAAGGGGAGCGGGTGCCTGAGAAGAGAGCAGAACCAAGCCCGGAGCTGGGGAGACATAGGTTCTAGTACCGTCGGTGCTGGGGATCAGTTCTGGTCCAGGCGTGCCCCAAGGAGCTTGCTACGGTCTCCATCTAGTAGATGGAGTCCTGGCCAACATGCCCACCTTTGCAAGATGGCCACCTGTCAAGCCAGGTCTCTGGGTCCCCTCTCTCCCCATCAGGGCGCTGCAGGCTGGAGCCACCCTTAAGGGTGGCACACAGGTGACTCACTCAAGACAGACTCTGAGGAGCCCAGTGTGTACTCCAGGGAGCCTCAGCCACTGGCTCATCCAGTGCGGCAACATTGCACAGGGCAGTGGTGACCCACATTACACACGTGGCTGCTCCAGCTCTGCCGGGATCAGGTAGGCACGGCCAGAAAGGGAGGAGGGCCATGCCACACTGGGGAGAGGTGACCCCGGAGGAAGTGTCAGGGGCGGTGGGCCTGGGGAAAGCCGGGCCGAGGACATACTAGGCAGTGGGCACCTTGGGGACACAGATGTCCTTTGCAGAACTGCAGGAAGGTGTCACGTGTTCCCTGCAGAAGACGACACTAGTCTAGTCCGGTGGCCACACTTTGTGCCAACAGCCACCCTGGGAGTGTTGCGGGGAGGTCTGGGAGCCTCATGGGCCATGCCCTCCAAAACCACAAGAGCTACAGCAGGAACCGGCCTGCTGCCCCTCAGCCCAGGCCCTGACACTTTCTGCGTGCCCTTGGCAGCCCGGTCGACGTTCTCGTTTCCTAACTCATGTGTGCGCATGTGCATGTGCTATGTGGGTGAGTGGGTGAGCGTGCATGTGTGTGCGTCCTGCATACATCCCGGGGAGGGAGCTCTGGCAGCAGTCTCTCAGCTGCTGCCCTCCCAGGACTTTATGGAAGGAGGGGACACTTCTGGCCCACAGAGGGAAGAAACAAGACCTGCTTCCTCCTGGTGCCCGTCCTGTGTCACTGAATACACAGACACACATGCACACAAACGCACACACACCCCAGCCCCAGGAGCACCCCCAGGCCCATCCTTCCTCCCAGGCCTCGTCTTCATTAATTGGATCTGCTGCCCAGCCCAGAGCACACTCAGGCTCATTTGTTATTTTCCTGACAGGCACTAGTTCTCTGAGGAGCCACTGGAATCCTGGGGGACCTTTGGCGTAAACAGAGTCACCTCCCTCTAGGGTGGGGCCAGCTGTCCCCTCCCCTGAAGCAGCTCAGAGCCAGACTTCTGTGGCCCCTGAAGGCTGTGAGATGGGGGCTAAGGGAGAAGAGCCCGTGGGGGGTTCAGGGACTCCCACATATGCCCAAAAGCCTGAGTACACCCACCCTCACACTCACATACTCAGAGCTGCAGACGCCAAGTCTAGGCTGGTGGGCTGGAGAGACCCGAGGGACCCTGAGGCTCAGAGAGGGTCCCAGGAGGAGCTACCAGGCGGGGCAACAGCACAGGAATGTGGAGTGGCCACCTCTGCCCTGAGAGGGCAGGGAGCAGGCTGGGAGCAGCTGCAGGCTTCCTGCTGTGAGGGCCAGGTCATGCCGGGACAAAGTCCTCCAGAGCTGGCCTGCCCAGACCCTCGCACTGTGGGCGCTGACCTGGGCCAGGGTGCCGCCGTTCTCACCTGTCTTCATCTCACTGTGTCCCTGTCCCTCCCCGTACCTCACGCCTCACCCTGTGTGTCAGCAGTCAGGCAATGGACAGGTGCAAAGGAGACAGCCTGCTCCCAGGAGCCCCACCTACCTCCACCCCGGCTGAGCCTCCGAGCCCACACCCCTCGGCTCTTCGGCGCCTTGGGGGCACAAGGAGAGGACAGCTGCAGAGGTGACCGCGGCTTTGTCTGCCATCACTGCCCTCGTCACTCTGCCTCGGTCCCCCATGTGCCCCGGGGTCAAGGTGACGCCAGCCAGCGGGCGGGATGCGGAAGCCAGGCCGCTGCGGGGCTCTCTGGCTCCCTCAGCAGCTCCCTGACGCTCCTGGCCCCAGCTGCGCAGAGATGGACATCTCAGGGACACAGTCCTGGTCTGAGAAGGAAGCGACATGGACGAAAGTGAGCTGGGGGGACCTGATGCTCACGCTGGACTTCCTGGCTGTGAGTGACAAAAACCACTCCTTTCTTCACCGCTTTTTTGAGTTGGTTTCTGTAACTTGCGGACAATTAACATGAACTGTCTCCAGGCCTCCTGCCCCTTCTTCCCAGCACCCTGCCTCTGGCCTGATTCTGCTGGTCCCTAAAGTACAGAGAGCAAGACCCAGCCTTTTATGCCAAGTCAGTGGACTCAGATACCATTTTTATCACAGTCAAGCCCTGAGCGCATCAGGATGCACCCAGAGCTGGCTCCAAACTAACGCCATGGGGTGGGGGAGGGACAAAGAAGGAAAAATCTGCATTTCCATATTCAAATAAGCTCCTGCAAAAAGACGGAGTGAAGAGCGGTTTCTCTGAAGAGTGGCGTGGCGCTGGACTCAGGTCCTGCGAGGGCTTTGGCCGTCACCAGCAGGACCACAGCCCAGGTGCCCTGCGCCCTCATTATTTCTCATCAGTGAGCCAGGTCCTGTGGACAGTGACACAGGCTTGCCTTTGGTTCAAGGGAGAGAGGTCTTCTTTGGTGCAGCGAGAGAAGCTGAAGGCAGAGCTGAGCCCAGGATGGCGCTGGCACACAGACCGTCAGCCCACTGGCTTCACCTCCAAGACCCCCCGCCACTGGAAAATCCAACCACAAGCCAATCTCCACACCCTCAAAACAGAGATGGTCACCCCTCAACCTACTCCATGTTGTTCATGCCAACATTTGTCTCCTGGGGCCAACTCTGCCGGGCTGGGGACTCAGCCTCCTGCCTGATGGAGCTGAGCCCCTGGCATTTGTACTAGGGGAGCTAAGCCTGTGCGTTCAAAGAAACAGCCAGGTGAGGGAATACCCTGGTGCTCCCCAAGCTCACGTACAGCAGCAGCCCCGCCTTCTCCTGCTGGTCAGGGCCACCTACCCGGGACCTCCTCGTCGAAGCCCTTGTGAAAGAAGCCCTTCCCATGCTCCCACGGAGGACCTCTGAGCATGTAGAGCCCAGAGCTTCTGAATGACCCATTCCACAGGGCCGCTGAGAAGGGTGCCTAGCAGGCACTACGGCATCACTCCTGGCTCCTCGACTCCGGTGCCTCTCTTTGTGGAGATGTGCCTGGAGGTCTCTGACTCATTACCCACACTGTGTAGGACAGCACCCCCCCTGCCAGGTCACTGTGCCCAACCTGTGTGCCTGTGGAGATCACTCCCTGTCTCCTGTGAGGCCAGCTCCTGCTGGAAGGTGTGGTCAGCAGTACAGCCTGGTTTCCTGGGCCACTCCTGTGCCTTCTTTGTGGGGAAGTGGGCACTCTGGGCAGAAGTCACACCCACAGATCATGACTCCATGAGCTCCTGCAGTGTGGTGCAGGTGAGGCAAGCCTGGACCAGGTACCCAACAAGGACCGGGACAGCAAGGGCCTGATCTGTCCTCCTCAAAGACAGTGCATTTGGCAGCTTGGAGCTGAACTGGGCTGGGGGTCAGACTTTCAGAGGCAGCAGCCACATTGCTTACCCTGTGGCAGTCTGCTCCTGAGCCCACATGCATCCTCAGTGCGGCCGCTACACCTGTGTGTGTCAGCATCACCTCTGGGTGGTAGATGCATCCTGGAGGGTATTTGCATGTGGCACAAAACCCACCGTGCCATCATCCATAGAAACATGCCAGGCCCGTGCTAGTGGCTCAGAGCTCCCAATCTCCATCTCTGGCTTTTTTCCTCCCAGAACCCTAACCCACCTGCTAGGACACTGGTCACTGCTCCTGAATTCGTGGATAGTCTCACCTGGCCATGCTCCTTTCTCTGCACAGTGCACAGCTCAGCCTCTCCTTGGGAAGAGTCCTCTGGAGCGGAGAGCCACGTGGAGACTTGCCCCATGCACACGCTCTGCCTAGGCTGATGAGGGTCCAGCTGAGACCCTGCGTGCAGGTGCTGGCCACGGCGATGTGCTCACCGGCCCCACAGGCCTCCTCTTGAGGGCTGGGCCAGGCACGGGGGTGTAGAGACAGTGGGCTCCAGACCCCAGCAGGCGGCCTGCAGGTTCTGAACAAGGGCAGCTGGTCCTGCCCACTGTGCGTCTAGGGCTAATAAGCTCATGTGCAGTAGTGCAGGCAAGTTGTCTGGACAATAGGGGGCAACCTACCGTCACCAGCCACTGTCATCAGACCTTGGGAGACCCCCATTCCTGTTGGCCTCCACTTGCAGAGGAAGATCTTCAGACTCAAAGAAATGTGGGGACTCGCCCTGGTGTTACATGGTGAGGTCCTCAGTTGCAGGACCTGAGATGAATCCACCCCAGCCCTAGCTGGGCGCCCTCAGGGGAAAGGCTGGGGCCCTGAGCTGGTGACAGTCTCAGATGGGGCACAGTACACGAACACACGGTCCACTCTCCACGTGTGACGGACATTCTGTCATCACACCGCCATAGCCATAGTGTTCCCCAGATCAAGTGCAGAGCAATGGCCGATCAGCTGCCCCTACCCAACTCCTGGGCAGAGAGCCCCCAGGGAAGTGCCCTCGGCCTGAGTGGTCTAGGGATGGGCAGCAGACCAGGAGGTATTTGGAGGTCTAGACATTTGTGGATGAAAGATAGGAGCAATGCCAGCTGGACCACCGGTGCCTACAGGCCTTTGTTCCGCTTGGGTAGCAAGCCTCGGACTAGGTTAGCCTCCTGTGAGTTTCCACAAATTGACAATCTCCAGGACAGATATGGTGGGGCTGACAGACTTCACTGCTCTAGACATGATTCCCATGCCAAAGCCGGGACATGGACGCTCCAGCTGGTGAGTGAGACCCGGACCCCCTTCTAGCCCCCACCCACTGCATCCCCAGGGAGCTCAGGGGCACATACAGCATGTGTGGCTGGAGCTGGCCTCGAGGGTGGCGGGAGGAGAGGGCCTGGTGCAGACCGCTGTCTAGGGATGGACATCCCACAGACCCCAGGAAGGCTTGCACAGTAGGTGTTACGAGGTCTGGCCACACCGCCTGCCCAGCGCCATGGAACGTCCCATCTTGCTACTAGGTATGTGCCTGATCCCAGCACGGCCCCTGCTCATGGGGTCAACCGGGCTGGGGTGGGGGAAGCGATCAGAGAGGGCTTCCGGGAAGAGGAGCTGGACTCAGTCCTCCCTACAGCTGGCGCCAGGGGCCAGGAGATAGCGGACAAGCAGGGGCCATGGGTCTGTGGGCTGCTCTCTTGGAGCAGCCCCAGGCAGCGAGCAGAAAGGCACCCTGAAGCCATTCGCCATTGTCCCAAGTTCTGAAGCACCGCTGGGGCCGGAGGGAGGGGCGGCTCCCCACAACACTGAGAAGCTGCTCCAGCGCGGAGCCTGTGCGCGGCGCCCGGGGTCCTTCAGCGGCCCCTCCCCCGCAGCCGGCCCCACCCCCCGCAGACTCTCAATTCCGTGCTCTTTGAGGCTTCCGCGGATGCGCGCCGCTGGCGCCGAGCGGAGTCGCTGCTTCCCTCTCCCTCGGGCACTGTTCCCTGTCTGCTGTCTGTGTCTGACTGTTTGCGGGTCCCAGCCTGTCGCTGGGTGGCGGTTTCCCGGGCGGGAGGCAGATGTGTGTCTGAGCGTGGGCACGACGGTCTGAGCTAGCTCGCCAGAGAACTCTGTCCTTGACCCGGCGAGTCCGAGCACGTGTGGAGGGAGGGGCGCTCCCGCCCGCGGACTCCCCCCGCCGCCCCTCCCGCCGCCGGCGCTAACGCTGCAGCTGCCGCCCTGGCTGCGCCCCTAGCGCAGTGACCTCGCCTGTCCGCCGGGGCAGTGACCGACCGGCCCACCGCGCTGTCCTGCCGGAAACCCGCAGCCCCTCTCTGAACACTTGCCGCTCATCCCTGCACTGGGAGCCTGCTGAGTCCTGGGTGGGTGCGCTCGGCTCCCGGCTGGGTCTGCTCAGCCCCATATTCCCTTACGTAACTCACATCTGTGTGTGCCTGGCAGGTCACCCTGGACCCTGCGCTGGGTTTTGCCCACGTGAAGACTGAGAGCCAGGGTCTCGTGCACACGGGGTTGTGAGCCCTTGGTTAGGATACCTGCCTCGGAGACCCCCTTTCTACCTCTTCTCCCCAGGATCTTTATTCCTCCAGGAATCCACTTCTCCAAAGCAGGAAGCGAGGCAGACCCCGCGGGCAAGTCCCTGAACTGGTGCAGGCGTTTCCCCCACCCTCCACCCGCGTCCCCACTGGCGCCCCGGCTTCCGACGAGGGCTGGGTAAAGGTCACCGGGGCCAAGACATTACAGAGGCCGAGCAGCCCACAGGCCGGTGTCCAGGTGTGACTGCAGACCCACACCCAGACCCATGGCCCGCTCGTGCTAAGCCCCGGCTCGAGCCAGCCGCGTGCGCACCCAGGTTGGGGCTCCAGCCGGCCAGGCGGGCACGCGGCGCTGTCCGTGGTGCTGCCCGCGCCGGGCGGGGCGGGGGCGGGGCGAGGGCGCCAGCCAATGGCGGGGGCTCTGCGCGGGGCGCGGGGGGCGGCGGGCTGGGCACGGGCGCACTCCGCTGCGCGCGGCGCTCGGGGTGCACGGACTAGCTGGCCGCGGCTGGGGCTACGACTCCGCTTCGGCTCCTCTCCTGCTGCAGCGGCCTCGCCGCCCGCCGCGCTCATCTCGGACTCTGGCCTCGGCTTCCTCGGAGCTGCCCGCTGGGCTGTGGCTCTGCCCCGCGGACCATGCGCCGCGCGCCCCCCGGAGAACCGGGCTGGGCCAATAGCCAGCAGAGACGCGGCTCGCGGACCGGGGCTTCACCCGGACGCCCAGGTCACAGCTCGCGCCCTGTCCCGCGTCCCGGCGCCGCGTGAGTCTGCGGGGCGATGGAGCGCGCGCCGCCCGACGGGCTGGTGAACGCGTCCGGGGCGCTGGCGGGAGAGGCTGCGACGGCAGCGGGCGGGGCGCGCGGCTTCTCCGCCGCCTGGACCGCGGTGCTGGCCGCTCTCATGGCGCTGCTTATCGTGGCCACGGTGCTGGGCAACGCGCTGGTCATGCTCGCCTTCGTGGCCGACTCGAGCCTCCGCACCCAGAACAACTTCTTCCTGCTCAACCTCGCCATCTCCGACTTCCTCGTGGGTAAAGCCCCCAGACCCCGCCCGCCGCCTGATCCCGGGGGTGCGGAGCCCTGCCGGACCAGCTGGGCTGGGAGCCAGAGCCAGGGTAGCGCCTGCTCCTCCCGGCTCCAAGCTAGAGAGGGGGCGTCCAGAACCTTTGGGGCGGTGGGCGCGGGCAAAGTTCCTCGCCTCTCGGGCTGGACGGGGGATGCAGAGAGACCTTCCGGGGAAGGGCCTTGAGCCGGCAGGTGCTCGGCGCAGCGCAAGGCGCAGTGGCCACGGGTGCAGCGCTGGCTTCTGCGCCTTAGCCAAACAAAGGCTGCAGCGGGCTCGGGACACGCGGAGAGCGCTGGGGGAGGCCTGGGGGGCTTGGTGGAAAGAGCACGAAGGGGCATATTTTGGAGCCACGTTGGGGAAGGGGACCACGGAGAAGGCGGGGGTGGGGTGGGGAGATGCCGGAGGAGCGCGCGCTCGCACGTGTCCAGGCGCTGCCGCCGGCTGGGGGGCGGGGGGCGGGGCGCGCAGAGGGGGCCCGAGCGCCAGACACCTGTTGGGGCTGCCAGATGCTCTTCCCAGACACTGCAAGCCGGTTTTGGCGGTGGGAGTGGCAGGCGGGGCTGAGGCCAAGAGCCGTTTATGCCAGCAAGGTTTTTTCGATTTTTAAACTGAAGATGGAGGGGAGGCTGTCCACCAGCCAGGATAGGGGCTAGGGAGAAAGGAAGTAATTTTCCTCCTTCCCTTTGAGGGCTTCCAGGGCCAGACAGAAGTCTAAGGGTCCCCACACCTGGTTCCTTCCTCCTGATCCCAAGTCCAGGGGACACCAGCGGGGTGGGGGCTGAAGGCCTGGAAGAGCGAAGACAGTAAGAGGAATGCTAGTCACAGGTGCCTGCCCGGGAACTCTCGGCCGGCCCTCTCTCCACGTGGCTGCTCTGACCCCAGCTGGAGTTCCTTCACAGCCTCACTCTCCACAGGCGCCTTCTGCATCCCGCTGTATGTACCCTATGTGCTGACTGGCCGGTGGACCTTCGGCCGGGGCCTCTGCAAGCTGTGGCTGGTGGTGGACTACCTGCTGTGTACCTCCTCCGTCTTCAACATCGTGCTCATCAGCTACGACCGCTTCCTCTCTGTTACCCGAGCTGTGAGTCCTGGGATTGGAGCGCTGAGATTCTCGGGGTGGGGCACGGAGAGGTGGGCAGTGCCGGTGGAGCTTGATACCTTTGGCCATGTGCCCACTGGGGGCCGTTGGCTGCTAGCAGGACAGGCCCTGGCACAGCAGGAAGCTGGGAATCTGACCTAAAATCAGATGCTCCTGTGGGAAGGGGGTGTCACTGGCCATCTTCTGCCCTGGGGGAGTTCCCAAGTACCCTGGAAAAAGAGGACTTGGCCGGGCCTGGTGGCTCACGCCTATGTCCTAGCACTCGGGAGTCGGAGGCACTGAGTTTGAGGCTGACCTGCGGCTAGAGTGAGACCCTGTCTCAGAAAAAAAAAAAAAAAAAAAAAAAGAGGCTCTGTATGAGCTCACACAGCCTGGACCTGCCTGGATCTGTTGAGCAGGAGCTGTACAGGGGTGCCAGCTGCCAGCTCTCTGCCCCCATCAGAGGAGCATGTTTCTTTTGAGCCTAGAAAGATTGTGGGTCAGTGCAAAAATCATAAACCCAGGGTCCTGAGTTGCTCCTGCCTTCCCTGGCCCCAGAGAGAGGGGCCAGTCTTGGGCTGCTGTGAGGTTAGATAAGTCACATCCAGAGGGTGCCCAGCATAGACCCTGGCATGTGGCAGATGGGCTGTAGATGCTTGGAGAGCTGTAGCTTCGATCACAGCTCCTGTCTTCCCCAAAGTAAAAGCCATCAGGCTGATGTGGCTGAGAAGTCACAGGTGCCCCTCACTTCCTCCTCTGGGAGTCCATCCGAGGCCCCTCCTGGCAGCCTGCCCCCCCAGGCTGGTTGATCTCTGCACTTAGAGGGTGGAGATGTGGTGAGGACATCCCCACCCCCTGCCTGTACTCCTCCCAGAGGTCCTCAGAACATACTAGATTTAGGGTTATTGTGTGTGTGCGCACACGCGTGCACACTCACACACACATGTGCTAAAGGTAGCTGATGCAGTCTGTGCCAGATGTAGGGGCCAGTGACAGAGTCAGGAGGGCTCACTAGCAGGCTTGGTAATGAGCCAAGATTTGGGTCAGCTGAGAATTCCAGGGCTCTAAGAGGGTGTGGCCACCTGTTAGCCAGGACGCCCTGAGCGAGGTGGGGCAGCAGAGAGCGCGGCTCAGCACCGCAGGTAACGGGCAGAGACCTGGAGACGCAGGCCTGGCCTGACTCCCTACATGTCCTGCTGCAGGTGTCCTACCGGGCCCAGCAGGGCGACACACGGCGGGCAGTGCGGAAGATGGCACTGGTGTGGGTGCTGGCATTCCTGCTGTACGGGCCAGCCATCTTGAGCTGGGAGTATCTGTCCGGAGGCAGCTCCATCCCAGAAGGCCACTGCTACGCCGAGTTCTTCTATAACTGGTACTTCCTCATCACAGCCTCCACCCTGGAGTTCTTCACGCCCTTCCTCAGTGTCACCTTCTTCAATCTCAGCATCTACCTGAACATCCAGAGGCGCACTCGCCTGCGTCTGGATGGGGCCCGGGAGGCCGGGCCAGACCCAGCGCCCGAGGCCCAGCCCTCCCCACCCCCACCGCCCCCTGGCTGCTGGGGCTGCTGGCCGAAAGGGCAGGGGGGGCCCATGCCGCTGCACAGGTATGGGGTGGGTGAGCCTGGCACTGAGGCTGGTGAGGGGGCCCTCGGGGGTGGCAGTGGCGGGGTTGCCGCAGCCTCACCCACCTCCAGCTCTGGCAGCTCCTCGAGAGGCACAGAAAGGCCACGCTCACTCAAGAGGGGCTCCAAGCCCTCCGCTTCCTCGGCATCTCTGGAGAAGCGCATGAAGATGGTTTCCCAGAGCATCACCCAGCGCTTCCGGCTGTCACGGGACAAGAAGGTGGCCAAGTCGCTGGCCATCATCGTGAGCATCTTCGGGCTCTGCTGGGCCCCGTACACGCTGCTGATGATCATCCGGGCTGCCTGCCACGGCCACTGCGTCCCTGACTACTGGTACGAGACATCCTTCTGGCTGCTGTGGGCCAACTCGGCTGTCAACCCTGTCCTCTACCCACTGTGCCACTACAGCTTCCGCCGAGCCTTCACCAAGCTGCTCTGCCCCCAGAAGCTCAAGGTCCAGCCCCACGGCTCCCTGGAGCAGTGCTGGAAGTGAGCACAGTGCTCCGTTTATGGCTCGGCTCCCTGGGCGGCCCCCAGGTGTGAGCCACACCTGGCCTGTGGCCCGCCCTGTGTCATGGCAGCTGCTCTCAGACCACTTGCCCTGCACCGAGGGCAGCCTACTGGGCTGGCTGGGGCCATGGCGGCTGAAGCGGAGTGCGGGTGGGGCCTGCGGTCCCATACTCTATTTCCATCCCAGAGGGACAGCTCACGGGTCCCAGGCATGCTGTCCACCCCACAGACAGAGCAATGCCCAGTGGTGTCCGTCTTTTGCACATTTAGTGGTTGGTGTTCTCGAAGTGAGCGCTTGGTGTGTGCTGCAGCCTCCTGTCCAGCAGTGTGCCCCCGCACGCGCACACACCTGTACACCTCCCTCCCTGACAAGCACAGCCTTGCTGCTGTCTGCCTCTTGCTTAAGCCCAGGGCCTAGCTCCTCCAGCCCTGTCCCCTCCAACTCTCTGCCCCACCAAGTGCCAAGGGCCCCAGGTGCTGAGAAGTGGTTCTCTGCTTTTGCATCCTGGGTGTTTTTAGGAAGACGAGGAAGAAGAAAACACGTCTGTGAACTTGATGTTCCTTGGATGTTTAATCAAGAGAGACAAAATTGCCGAGGAGCTCAGGGCTGGATTGGCAGGTGTGGGCTCCCACGCCCTCCTCCCTCTCTGCTGTGGCTTCCGGCTGAGCTGTGCCAGCTGCTTCTGCCCGCCCCATTCCCAGGCTTGGGACAAAGGGATGGCCCAACTGGTGGCTCTGAGGCACGTCCAGTACCATGCGACACCTGCTTAGCTGGCCAGAGCCTGTCTGCACAACCACAGTTTCCTTGGAGTACTGGATAAGAAAGCCTAGCCATGCCCAGTGATCCTGAGCCTCGCAGGGACAGTCAGCATGTCAGGGCCAGAGGAGGCCCGGGGAGACAACTTTGCCACCTCCTGTAACCTGCCCTGGCGCTCTGCATGCTCTGCTGCTCTCGTGCCCGCTGTGCTGCCCCTGCCAATGTGAAGTCACAATAAAGTGTATTTTTTTATTGGTGCTGATTCCCGAGTACTTTTGTGGGAGTGCTCTGGTCAGAGACCCCAGTGAAACAAGACCCCCAGGAGCCAGTGGAGGGTGCAGGAGGTTTGGGGGAGAAAGGCTGGGCCCGCCATCGAGGGCTAACTTCAGCAAGGGGCCAGTGCCCCAACGGCTGGGTGGGAGACTGGCTCGGTGCTGCCAGCCTGCAGAACGCACACCCGAGGCCCCACCCAATGCAGCCAGCCTGCCTGGGCAGGAGCTGTGTCCTCAGAAGCAGTACCGGTGGGGAGTATGGCTGCCCTCTAGGGAGACCCCTAGAGGGCGGGATGATGTTTACCGGGGGAGGGGTGGGGAAGGGTGGTGACCGGAGCGGCCTCTGGCAGCTCAAGGGGGTACTGGGCAGGGGAAGGAGGAGCCTGAGCAAGGGCATCTTTACTGGAGGTGCCATCCTGGACAAAGGCTTAGAGGCGGACGAAAGAGCAAAGCAGGCGGAGTGAGGGAGCCACAGGCAGGCAGTGGGTGGTGCTGGTCCCAAACAACGGTGATAAGAGATTGGCCCTCACCGGGGGCCCAGAAACCACTTAGAAAACTGGAAAATGGGACAAGCTGGTGAGCGCCTGCTCTGGCCCTGAGCCTCGCCTGCGCCGCTGCGTGCTCTGCGGGGCTGTTTCCCCTCCCCTGGCACCTCGCAGCGCTGTCTCCTGTGCTACTGTCTTACAGCGTGGTACCATGGGGTTTGTCCTCTGGGGAGCAGTGTCCCCACAACGAAGAACTGCACGGGAGCTCTGATTCTTAACACTGCCAAGGGGAAACCAGCCCACAAAAACCTTGTTTCTCTAGACTTTTCCTCACACCTCACAGCTATGTCTACACTTCCATTTTCTCAACTCCCAAGAAAACTTTCCTCCTACTTAACCTGGACGCTTGCCCCCTCCAGCTCTCTTTCCCTCCTCCTGGACTGTATTCCTGCCACGTCCTGTTAAAGGAGGATCCTCTCCCGGGGCAGAAGCCACGCAGCCCTTCTGCAATGGCCCGAGGGAGGGGCAAGCCTGAGGACACCGCGCCCCACCCCTGGGCCCAGCCCTGTTGGGAGCAGTGGGGAGCAGGGCGGGCAGGGAGCGCCCGCTCTTCTCTGGGGGCACCTGTGACCACTGCTCTAGTCACCAGCTTCCTCTCCTGCACCACCTGCCTGGCCCCGGTGCCTGTCTGTCCTGAGCCCAGAGCTGTCTGGGGAGGACAAAGGCAGTTCTCCGCAGCAGTGGGCGCCTCTGCACAGCGGCGCAGCCGGAGCCCTGGCTGCCCCTCTGCCTGGCCCTGCTAAATGGCTACAAATTGGAGGATAAAAGCACAGGCTTTCAAGCAATTTTGCCTTCAATCTCTGGAAACTGCTGCTCCTGGAGCTTCTGTGCGGGGATGGGGAGGAGAGAAGAAAGACACCGAGCCTATTGGGCCCGTGTCTGCAGCAAACAAACACACTGAGGGGCCTTCTGCAGTCCAGTGAGTGCTGGAGGAGACAAAGCCACTGCCCAGAGCTGGCAACTCAGCTGTTGTTTACAGAGCACCTACTGTGGCCAGGACCTGCAGAGGGGGGACAGGCAGGAGCAGCACAGCTGAGGGCCCTGAGCTGAGGTCAGAGGTGGTATCCTGAGGTCAGCCTGTTGGCCCCCCAGCCAGGCAGAGGACAGGGGCCCCTGGGTCCTCCTGATGGGCCCTTAGAGCTGTCACTGGCTGCATGCATTGGGCACCTTGCCCACCTGGCACTGGCTCTGAGGTGCTCCCCCAGGGATAAGTTCTAGACACCTGCCGTGTAGAAGTTGTTGTTCTAAACCTGGAATGGAGGCCCTGGGCTCTCAGGGTGCCCAGCAGGCACACTTACCCCTACTTCAGGAGCTAGAGGGAGCCTCCCTGGCCAGGCTCTGGAGCTGCAGAGCTACCCGACTGTCTCTGCACTGCCGGACCTCGCTGCCAGGAATGGGGGCTGGTGCAAGGATTTTCCCACCAATCCTGATTGGCACTCCTCACGGGTGTGGGCCTGGCTACTGCTCCTCACAGGGACCCAAGGTGCAGTCACACTACCCATTGTCCAGCTAAGAACCAGGCCAAGAGGGACTCACCCGCCATGTCAGCGGAAGCCAGCACTCAAATCCAATCCCAAATCCGACACCCATGCTGTCTCTGTCGAGCTCTCACTGGGCACCATGGGGCGCTGGTGGGGGCAGGCCTTTCCTGGAGGCCGTGTGCTCCTGGGGAACAGGGCCAAGTGCGTGGTACGCACAGGGCGTTTCTGGGATAGGGTGTGAGTAGGGAATCCAGAGAGACCATGAGCTCTGGCGATCCGAGCCTGTACCTGCTGGCTGCCCACTGAATGTCTCTGTTGTGCCGGGCACAGGAAGGCGCTGGAGAGCAGCCTTACCACATCACAGATGTGAGGAAGAGGGGGGAGCAACAGCAAGGTGGCTCCACTGTCCAGGTCGTAGAAAATGTGCTTGCTAGGGAACTGAGACAAGCGCAAAACTGCCCAGCCAGTCTGCACTGAGACTAGAGGTGAAGCCTCAGCACCCCGAGGGGCTTCCCAGCCCCCACCTTCTCCCAGCTGGTCTCGGGCCAGTTGGTGGCTACTGGGCCTCAGCTCTTTCCTGACAGAATGGCCCAAACCTTGCCAGCTGAAGGGACCACCAGGCCTAGCGCCACGCTCTCCTGCCAAACGGCAGCCTAGCAGGGCCCTCATCCCCGCGGGCAGGAAGTGGCTCTCTGCTGCCGAAGCCATCCCCATCATTACTGAAATTGCTCCATTGTTGGCAGTGGCGGCACCTGCCGCCAGCGGACACCGCTGTGCAGACCTGTCATTAAGCCCTGGATCCCGCCTCCCAGCAAAGACAGCTGTGGGGCTCGGGGTCCCTGCTGCCCAGGCCCGGGGCACCTCCTGCCCCACAGCCCGTTTTCTCCACCCTCCTGTGAACTGGGAGTGAGCCGAACTCTGGAGTCAGGTGGACAGGAAGTTCTGTCTGAGCCTGTTCCTGGTTGTGACCTTGAGCAGGTCGGGAGGTCTCTGACCTCCCCAGCCCCAGGACCAGCAATCCCTTCCTCGCCGGGATCCATACGGACAGGGAGACATCTTGCTCCTCGTCCCCAGGCCCTGTGGTGCCTCCGTTCATCTGTGCTGCAGTGGGGACACGCAGAGCCCAGGGACCCTGGGGAGTCAAGGTCAAGTGTTAGGGGTCGAGCCCAGGGACCCTGGGGAGTCAAGGTCAAGTGTTAGGGGTCGAGCTCCAGAAGGGCCTGAGTCTCCTTTGAGGACACATGAGGTCAGGAGAAGGGAAGAGCCAAGGCTGGGGGCACCTCACCATGCCCGTCTAGAACAGGGAGTCCCCGCCACAGGGATGGTGTTCGCGCCCCGTTACTGAAGACGGGCTCCTGTTGGAACACGTGGTCCAGCCCCATTTTCCCCTTCCTGCCCCCTCCCTCCCCCCTCCTACGCCCCCTCCCTCCTTCATCATTTTTCCTGTCCTTTACGTGTGTTTGTGTGTGTGGTATTGAGGACTGAAGGCAGAGCTTTTGAACTGCGCCACACTTCCAGCCCTCTTTAAATGTTTTACTTTGCTAAGTCGCCTAGGCTGGGTAGTAGCTTTTGATCCTCCTGCCTCAGCTTCCTACAGTGTGGGCCACTGCACCTAATTTGAGACCTTTTTTTCAATTCATCTGGTCTTCAATACATTGTCTGCTGTTAGCCTTATTTTACACAGGAGAAAAGAAACTAAGGCATGGAGAAGCCAAGTGACCTGCTCACTGGGACACCGCTGAGAGCCTGTGCTGGGCTTCCTCCTGGGCCTTTCAGGCTCCCTCCTGGGCCTTTCAGGCTCCCTCAGCTCTGAGCCCCTCTCTTGTTCCTCTCCTAAGCCCACTAAGCCAGGTGCCGGCTCTGAAGCTCTACTTTTCTGCGGGACAGCCGATCTCCCCTCATTCCGGAGCCGTGGGCAGTCAGGATGCAGGCGTGGCTCTCAGACGGTCAGGATGGCTCTGGGGGGGATCACGGTCCAGCCCCACCAGCCAGCGGCAGTCCTGGGATGTGGCTGGGTGCAGGGAAGGCTGGGCTATCCCTCCAGCAGGAGGACCCAGCAGCTTCCAAGATGGAGGAGGGAGCCCACCTGGTACGTGTGGAGACCTGGCACCAGCAGTGCCTGAAGCTGGGCCTGAGGCTATTTCACAGGTCACCAAATAGACTCTTTCCTAAAGCCCTGCAAGGTGCATTTTTTAAGTGGTATCCCCAGCACTCTGTGGCACAGTCTAGCACCCTGACATCTCAGGCTGAGCAGACCACTGCTGCCCATGATGTGTCTGTCTTTGATTAATAGAAAAATGGAGTTAACTATCTCAGCACTCACAATGAGTTGCTTGTGGTTCGTGTTGGTGGGAAAAGTCCTTCGCCACCCTGACCTCTGGGGTAGAGGGCGATGCTTCCTGCGGCAGAATGCCACAGGGGTCCCGCGCCAGGCTGGTGCCTGGGCTCGAGCCCTGCCTCTGAGAGGTAGGCTGTCCTCAGCCCTCCTCCTAGGGCCCGGCTGGACCTCCAGCCTGGCAGCACCACAGACTGCTACCGACGGGCTAGCCAGGATGGTAGTGGCTGTGAGGCCCAGGGCCACAAGCTTCCTCGTCAGCTGTGAGCTCCGCCTGGCAGCTGTCACTGGCCAGTTCCTTTCCCTGCCATCAAGTCACATGGAAGTGTGAAGGGCTGGCTGTCCTGGGGAGCGGAGCCTCTCACTGCACAGATCGCCAGTCTTAGAACTCTGAGTGTGAGTCTGATCAGTACTGCAGACAGGAAGACACTGAGGGCAGCTGTGCTGTGCACAGACTTCACCAGACACTGACCTCACCAAGGATGCTGGATCTGTCCAGCTGAGAGCACCAAGCCCCTCGGATGAGCTCTTGGACTGATGCCTCTGGTGGGCAGTAGTTCTGTGGGCACTACCGGCCATGGGCACCTATGCAACCGCACAACTATTTCCTGGGACCAGGACTAGACCTACGGACGATGCTTTCATCACCTATGTGCACCAGCCATTCCTAATGGTCCTAGCGGCCTGTGCAGGAGGATGGACATAGGCGATGGGCTCCCAGCAGAGGTTGTGGTTGGGTTGTGCCAGCTCAGGCACATAGGGCAGTGGGGGGCCATACCTAAAGTGAGTGCTAGAGCATGTGCTTAGGGGTGGGGTGCCCAGGAGTTTCCCACACCCCTCTAACATGAGGCTCCCCAGCCTTTGCCAGCTGCAGGCCTGGTCCAGGGCTTGGGGCCCTTTCTGAGGGACCTACAGGGCCAGGTGCACAGCAAGGCCAGGTGGGCAGCGTGGAGGCAGGCTGTGAGGGGAGCACGCAGGGCCCAAGCTGGCCAGTGGGTGCTTCCTGGCCCCACCCTGGCTTCCTGGCATTGCACCCAGCAGGGAGAACATCACTCTCTGGTCTAGGGGTTTTCCCCAACCCAGAGATCCAGTGCCCGCACCAACAGGCTTTGCTCCGCCCTTGGACATGTGTTCTGTGTGATCCTGGACTCCAGGTGACCCCAGAGGCCCTATGAGCCCAGAGGCCCCTGTCCTGTATTGGTGCAGGTGAAGTGAACACACATAAGAACCCAGGATAGAGTGGCAAACTGTCCCAAACCGATGCTGTCTTTGGGTCTTCTAATCCCTATTACACACAGGGGGAAACCAACACCACTGTTTCCCGGCTCCGAGTGGTTCTCACCCCTCCATGGTCGAGCCCCAGCGCAGCAGAACAGGCACAGTGGTGCAGCTCACCACTGCGGTGGCTTCCTGGCCTGGGGCCCATCCTGCCCGGTGGAGGGCACAACAGAATGTGGGGTAATCTGGGTTCAGGAAAACTAGACTCACAGGCGCCCACTGGTATTCTGCAAAGATTCTTCTACAGGAGCTCCTACAGGAGCAAGGACCCCGTAAGTCTCGGCTCGCACCCCACAAGGTGAGACCACTGGGCCATGCGCAGGTCGCCTAGCCCTGTGCACACCAGGCAGGGCCAAAGGTCCTCTCTGCTCTCTGGGGCTTTCCTCAACATCAGCTTGGCTAACTTCAACAGTGGCAACACACTGACCCTAGTGGGTGGCAAGCAGACCAGTCCTGACAACAGCAGTGTCCTGGCCAGGGGCACCATCTAGCACTGTGGAGCTAGTGGCCAAGTCTCCAGGTAACTCCAGTCCAAAGGCCAGGAGGCAGACCTTCCGCAGGGCCTCCGGCCAAAGGCGGTGCAGGTATACAGTCCTTTACATGCTCGCTCAGCCTCGGGGACTCGATGCTTCAAGGAACACTGGCCAAGGTGCCTGTGCGGTCCGCCAGTGTGGCCCAGTGGCACAGCGCTTGCCTAGCAGAACATCCCAGAGGGCAGAGCTCTGGGCCGACCCTTCCGTGGCATGTCCCAGGCATCGTTAGAGGGCTGCACTCCTGCTAACGCTGCCGACCCGAGTTCAGAGACCTCGTGTGCCCTTCACTGGTTTCTGCCGGGAGAGCCTCGGGCAGAGCTGTGGGGAGCTGCAAGGTTACAGCCGGAGCCTGACACGTGATCTGCCCATCCACTCCACCCCGTCCACGTGTCTGGGCGGCCTGCCGTGCATTAGGTTCTGACATTTTTTTTTACACGCTAGGCAAGTGCTCCCACAATGTGTGGACTGCCCACGGCTGGCCACAGCACCCACCTTGTCTTTGCCAGTTTCAGGGTGCTGCACAGACAGCAGACTGCATGGAAAACCTTGGGGGCCTTTCTGCTCACTTGGCACATGGCAGTGCACCTAGCACACACAGAGCTTGCCCTTCTCATGCTGGCCAGTGTCCCTCTGCATGGCCCCTGCCCCCCAACCCAGCTCAAACCTTAATGCCTACCAACCTGCGAACATTCCTCCAGCATACATGTTCTTTGGTCCTAACCAGGTTACAGGTAACATCAAAGGCTTTGTGCCAACACACAGGCCCTCAGCTCTGGGAGGTGCTGGTGCAAATGGGCGGGGGGCACGCTCTGTGGGCCCAGCGGTGGTCTCCATGTCCTGACTGGGGCATTTGACTGGACATCAACGAATGAGCAAGAAGTGGCCATGTCCCGGGGCGTCCTCAGTGTAGCCTGGACCAGGGGCAGGGAGCAGGACTGGGCAAGCCAGTGACTCAAGCATCAGGCCTGCCTCGAGAGAAGGCAGAGGGTGCACCTGGGGCCCTGGCAGGGCGGCAGGGGCCTGCTGGATGGCTACCGAGGCCCTCTGTACAGGCCGTGTCCGGGCTGTTCAGGTGAAGCTGGTGTGCTGACAAGGGAAGCAGCACCTCATGCTGAGGCTGCATCCCAGCAGGATATCCGGCCACCTGGCCCTGCCTGAAGTGGCACACTCACACGCTCTCAGTCTGTGGACACAGCTGCACTACACCCTCTAGAGTAACTACCATGTCTGAGTTGTAGCTGTTCACAAACATGACTGGCGAGACGCCATCCGTAAACCCAGATGGGAGCAGCTCACTGCGGGGAGACTGAGTCTAGTGCTCCCTCCTCCAGGCGGAGCATCAGGGAGAAACCGTGTAGCCCTGGTAGCCAAGGGCTAGGGAGCCCTGGGGCTTTCTGGGAAAAACCCAAGATGTTCGTGATGAAGTCCCAGCAAAAGACAACTGTGGCTCCTAGGGCACAGCCTCCCCTCCAAGGGGCGAGCCTGACCACGTTCTCTGCGGCGGGGGCTCCCCTCCCCAGTGCACAGGGCCAGTACAAGATGAAAGCCATGGATAATTAGCGCTCTCAGGCTTGGCCTAACTCTATAGAACCCTTAATGCTGACCTGAAAGAGAAAGCAAATAGATGCAAGACCCATCCTTGGCTTCTAGGACACGAGGACCTTTGAAATTATAAGACATTAAAATAAAGCCTCTGGTGAAAGGACCTCGCGTTCCGGTTGCAGATTTGATGTCAGATCAAAACTGAACTGCTCCTGAGAGCTGAAGCACTGGCTTGTTATATGAGGTGGCCGAACCTCAATGTAGACAGGACGTGTGCCCAGCCATGCCGAGCGTGCTGCTATCTGGGACCCCTCTGGACCGGTCTGCAGCTGGTCCCCCGCGGGCGGAAGGCCGCCTCCTCTGCTCCCTTCCGTCCCCACCACCTCATTTTTTGGAGGGCATTCCGGAACGTGGCAGAAACTCTGGGTTCCTTTCCCATGGCAGCCTGCCCAGTCAGTGAGGAGCCAGGGCAGAGACGGCCTCACCACAGACAGGAAGTCTCTCTCTAAGGCCCAGGGCCTGCAGGAGCAAAGACAGCTCTCTCAGCTGCAGTCTGCGCTAGAGAAAGTAGCTGGTTAGTCCAGCTACGTCCTGGTGGCCACCTAGCCTAGGGCAAGGGGTTTCTAACCAGCAGGCAGTGGAAGCACAGCACACACCCCCAGGGACAGGCTCCTGCCGTTCTCTTGCTGGTTCTCTTGCTGCGCCTGCTGAGTGCAGCCACCTACTGGGAACAATGCTGCCAACTCACAGCTCCAGTCACCTTTGGTTAACAACTCGCCTGTGCATTCTAAGTCCAGCCAGACCCCATGCGTGCCTGGGTCGGATATTGGGTGCATTCAGTCGTGAAGCTGAGTCTGTCTTGGTGTTTGGCTCCCAGAGTGGAGCACAGTGTTCTGGGAGTGACAGGGAAGGACCAGGCCACATCACTCCCCTTGTAGGGATAAAGCCACATCCCACCACTGTGACATCACTCATGCAACAGAGCACAGTGCTCCTCCGCCACGGTGCAGTCAGGGCAGAGGCGGCGGGCCCTGCAGACCCCAGAGGGCTGGCCTTGTGCACAGGGTCAGGCACTGGCC
The DNA here is from genome assembly GCA_004026965.1 of Petromus typicus. Classification (NCBI taxonomy): domain Eukaryota; kingdom Metazoa; phylum Chordata; class Mammalia; order Rodentia; family Petromuridae; genus Petromus; species Petromus typicus. Next base: position 20,755 of record PVIR01005477.1, read on the forward strand.
GTGCTGCTCTGCAGAGCCCGCCCAGCAGTGTGTGTACAGCAGCAACACCCCATAGCGTGGTCTTCCTCCTAACTGAGGGTGTTAATTAGCACAAATGAATCAATCTAGCGAGTCATTGGGCAGGTGATGGGTGTGCAGAAGCTCTGGGAAGCAGACCAGGGTCAAGTGGCAGTGTTCTGCCACCCTGGAGCCTCAGCCCAAGGGCAACTTAGTAGAGGAACCCCAGGTTGGTAGGGAAGACAGGTGCACCAACTCTTAAATACTGTCAAGTAGGTTCTCTTACACATTCCAAGCCACCCATGTTTCACAGCCTGGTCCGCTTACACAGAAGCCTGGAGGCCTCGGGGCCAGCCTCCTCCTCGGGGCCAGTGTCACTGTGCCACTCTACCATCTGAGTGGCTGGTGGCCCTGCCCCAGCTCAGCCTCCACGTAGGCATCATAAAGTACCTTCAGGTGGAGCAGCAGTTGCTCCAGGTTCTCCCCAGTCAGGGCCGACAGGGCGATGACCTCTTGTCCCAGCTGGGCCTGGAGCTGGGGCAGGCCGGCTCTGGCCTGTGGCAGGTCAATCTTATTTGCAATGATCACGTGGGGTCTCTCAGAAAGCCCTTCTTCATACTTCTCCAGTTCACACTTTAAATGCTCAAACTGAGTCCATGGCTCTGGCAGGGAAAGGTCCACCACGAACAAGAGGAAGCGGCAGCGCTCGATGTGTCTGAGGAAGCTGAGCCCCAGGCCCCGGTTCTGGTGGGCACCTTGGACGATCCCTGGGATGTCTGCCACTGCAGGAGACAAAGGCACACGTGTCACAGCTGCCCCTGCACCACGATTTCGAACCTGGGGCTGGGAGGGGAAACTGGAGCCCCCTCCGGGGCCAGACTCCTCGCCTTCTAAGATTTTCCTTTCAAGGAACACCCGAAACCAAAGCCATCATTTCCCTCAGTGACTCAGCAGGCCGACGACACAGGCACCTCAGCCTTCGGGTTTGTAAAATGCTCTGAAATATTTGGGTGACAGGCCTGATGATGGATCAGTCTAATGAAGGATACTGAGCATACTCCCATCTTTCTGGCTTTAAATATGATTCAAATAGGGAAAATTGGCTTCCTGTACTCTATTAATAATTTGATTACCGATAGAAATCATTATAGAGTGCTTTGCAAACATAAAGTGCTATACAAATAACCTTGCCAGCAGGCTTACTATTTTTAATGGGTACATTATCTGCTGGAAAAGTTTTCTTCTCTCAAAATGGTACAGGGAAAGCTTTTAGAGTCACGTGCTGTCTACATGACTGATGCTGCTGAGTCCCACAGAGCAGAGGAAATAGACACAGTGAGAAGGAAGCCTCTCCTCAGACTGGAAATCTAAAACATTTCTGAACAGAAACTAAGCTTCCTGAAGGGTGGGACCCTAATCTGCTAGAGAACAGATTCACTAAACGGCCTCAATTAGGAAAACCAATGCAACAGTTAAAATCGCGAGCCAAATGCAGCAGTTACATACGCTCCTTCCCGGGCACTCGGACAGTCCAGCTCACCTGCTACCTGCTGGTGGCCAGCATAGTGCACAACCCCCACGTGGGGGTTCAGGGTGGTGAACGGGTAGGACGCCACAGCAGGCTTTGCATTTGAGATGGCTCGGAGGAGCGAGGACTTCCCAGCATTGGGGAACCCAATCTGGAAGAACAAGCACAACGGCGTGACCCCACCGAAGACTTCTGGGCTGTGGCCTGTGGCTGGCTGAGGTGGGGACGCTAGGCTGGGGCCAACGAAAGCTGACAGGACAGCATGCTAGCAGGACAGACTGGGCAGCAAAGCAGCTACTCCTTTCTAGGCCCAGAGCGTCTCCCATTGCAGGGGACCCACCATCCCGGCGTGGGCCACCGTCTTGAGCTCCAGATGGAGAACACGCTCCTGGCCCGGCTCTCCGGGGGTACAAGTCACAGGGGCACGGTTGTCATTGGACAGGAAAAAGCGGTTGCCTTTCCCTCCTGCGCCCCCCAATGCAGCAATGTACTCGTCGCCTGGGCAGCTCAGGTCAGCCACGACCGTACTTCCCTCCTTCACCAAGGTGCCCACGGGAACCTGGAAGGCAGCGCAGGGTCCACAGTTATGTTCCCAGCCCTCCCTTTGTGGGGTTGGGCACACACCCTGCAAACAGCGCAGGCAGGAGGCACCCGTGAGGGGCGAGGGGTGCCCCAGCTTGGCCAGATGTGGGGGCCGGAGGTGTGCCCGGTGGACCAGTTGTTCTAGGGCCGTGACATCACAGCCTTCAAGGGTGGGGCCACTCTCTCCACCACTCCAGTGGCTTTGGCTTACCCGGACATAGAGGGCAGCACCGCCTCGTCCAAAGCAGTTCTTCCTGCTGCCATCTTCTCCGCTGAAGCCTTGATAGCAGGACAGGACTGATGCCAGCGACTTGATGTGCGGGTCCACTAGAGGAAGAGCAAGAACCTTCCAGGCTTTTGTGTTACGGCAGAACCACTATGATGGTTATAATACTCTTTTGTCTAGTTCAGCGACCTTAAAGAGCTCAAAGTAGTGGCACATGGCCATAATGCCAGCACTATAGGAGGCTAAGGCAGGAAGGCACAGCCTGGGTAACTTAGTGAGTCTCTGTCTCAAAACTTTAAAAAAAAAGGTGAGTGATACAGGTTAGTGCAAAGGACCTGGATTCAATTCCCAGTAAATACCCCAAACAAAAAGCAAGAAAATAGAATCGGCCCATGGAGTGAAACTGGCAGAGGTTACCAACTAGTAACATGATTTCAAAAAGCCAAGTTTGTATTTTCCTTCAAAAACACTGCCATTTCTGAAAAACACTAAAGTTTATCATAATACAATCGCTATCTTAAAAAAGCTGTCTTTTATTCTGTCAGTTTTTCTATTCCTGACCTAACCATCATCTATGCTAAACATGTGCTGAATATGGCCAGCTTGCTTTGTAGTACTTACTGAGTCAGTGATACAGATTTCATCTTTTGATGCACACTATCGTGTTAAGACAGCTCAAGGAAACTGTCTGTGTGCCTGAAATGAAAACTCCAAGAGCTCATTAAAAATTGCTTTATCTTCACAAAAATTATACAAATGATATCAATATATCAAGGATTTTTTTCCTGGTACTGAGACTGAACTCAGGACCTTGTGCTTGGCAGGCAGATGTATGCATTGTTTTTAATGTAAAAGCACATGAAGGATAAGAAGGCAGAGCTACTCCAGAGATGCCTGGGCCCGAGTTCCCCAGGTGCTCCCAAGCCACCTGCCTCTCAGGATGACATGGCCGCCGCTGCCACCATCTCCACCATCGGGGCCTCCAAACTCCTTTCGGGGTTCGCTGTGGAAGCAGCTCATGCCAGAGCCTCCACTTCCTCCACGGACAAGCACTCTCCTGCGGTCCACAAAATGCTTTTTCTATGGAGAACGCAAGGCATGCCAGTTAGCAACACTCCAAAATCCTTCCAAGGAGACCGAACGCCCACTGGAAATACAGTATGCCTTAACTGATTAAAGCTGGATAATTACTAATCTCTCTTAAAACCCAAAGATAAAAGCCAGTTCCCACAGGTCAGAAGAATGTGCAAGCTGAGGTGAATCAACGCAGATGTAAAGGGTAGACAGTATAGAAAGCACACTTCAATTAAGATGCATTATCTCCAAGTACCAACTCCCCACAATAAACGCAATCATGTACTACCACATGTATAAAATAAAAACTACTAAGGGTACCTTTTAAAAGCATACTACGCGATATGAATTATATCTCAATTTATTAAAGTTATCACTTTAAAAAAACTAGACTTCAAAAAGGAACTCAGCTTTTTTAACCTGAAGAGAACATAGCCTGTTAAGGAAATAGTCTTTGAACAAAATGTCTTTCTAGTTTCTCTCAAACACAGATACCCCACTGTAACAACAGGCCTTTGCTATGGAAAGTTCCAGTTCAGCAGAGAGTCACAAGGAGAGGGAGAGTCCTTCTTGAACAACCACCAGGTTTGAGCTAAGGAAGGAACCTCTGTGTGTGCGCTGTCTGTGTGAGGGTCTGTCTGCGAACCAGGCACTCCTCCTCAGGCCCCTAACCAGCCAAAGAGTTAGAATAAGCAGCTAAGCAGGTGAATGCTGAATACACGGCCCCTCCCCCGCAAGGCCAGCCGCCTGGCTGGAGGTGTAGCGCCTGCACCTCTCTGTGGAGACTCCGTTTCACGGTCTGTGTGGGTGGACATGCCTCCCGGCCCTGACAGCCACCCGCAGCCCTTGTCAGGACTCAGGATATGCATATTTCCATCCAGTAGCCATAAACAGATTTTTTTTTTAAAGAAAACACAAAATTATGTCAAGGTTCTTTGGCACCACCGCATGGAAAAACCACAAATTACTATTTCAAAAGCTCAGTGTGTTCTTTCTCTGTACCTCAACACCACCGGATCAACCAGATAGGGGAAAAAAAGCACAAATGGTGAGCACTGTACAGAAGACGAAGCTTAGGTGCCAGTCTGACCTGGGGAAGAGACAGGACACACGCTCTGCATCCTGGCCGCCGCAGTGCTTTTTCACCCCCAGTTGTTTGCTTTCAGAAGGCTCACCTGGAGCCCTCCACTCGGGTGAATTATATGAGTGATAAATGCTTCTCGAATTCAGCCAAAGACTATTCATGTTTTAAATAGAAGGTTCTGGTAAACAGAACAAGAAAACCTGTAACATCAAAGAGCCGCTCCTCCCCCATCAAGGTTTTGAATGTTCATGCTGAAGAAACACAGCGATGTGCAATATGCGAGTAACAGTGGCAGCCCAGCCCTGCCCAGCCCAGAAGCACAGGCCACCGGCCTCTGGGCTGCTGCTGGGGACAGCAGGAGGCTAAGAAGCCCCACAACCCTTGAGTGATGTAATCAGGACAAGCAAAGGGCAGATGGACAGAGGCCTTGACACAAAGAGCGGCTGCCTCCCGAGGGAGCTTGACGAGGCCCACCAGGGGCTGTCTTACCAGTCTCTTCTCCGACAGCGGCTTCTTCCCAGGGTGTTCTTGATGCCTGGCACAGTCTCCACGGCCTGTCGAGAACGGCCTGGGTGGAGGCTGCTGTCGCAGGAGTCTGTGGCGCTGGAGGCTGCTGCGTCTGGACGGAGCCCCCCTCGTCACTCCCTCCAAGGCCGTCCACAGTCTCGCTGAGAAAAGCCTCGCGGCCATCGTAGCTCCTACCGGAGGTCAGACAGGCAAATGAGGCACCTGGGCTAAGCCCATCTCCACACTGAAGCTGAAGCGATGTGTGTACATGTGGAACCTTACATGTCCTAAACAAACAGCCCAATTAACCCAACTTCCTCCACCCTGAGGCTCCTGTTGCCCTCTGGCGCCCACCAGTGTATCTGAACTTGGGACAGCATTTATTTTTTATTTTTTGAGTCAGGGCCTTCCTTTGAGTCAGGCTGGCCTTGAATCGCTAAGGACCCCAGGCGGGCCTCAAACTTGTGGTGATCTCTCTGCCTCAGGCTCCCCAGTGCCAGGACAGGATCTGTACACAAAGGATTTAAACCGTTCAATATCCAGTGGCACTAGATACCCCCGGGGGAATATCAAGAATCTGCTAATGGAAATATTAAAAGGTAATCTAAATATCCAGTCAAAACTTCGAAGTGCAAATGCTCATGCGTTCAGATGTTATTGTAGTATCTTGCACAGCTAATGTGCATAAACCACAATATGAAAATATTAAATGTGTAGTGCAGCAGCTAAGCAACGAGGCACTGGAAACAAAGTCCCTCTTCTCTACTTATCTTAGTGTGGCCCAGGGTAGGTCACAAACCTGCTGCCTGTCTCTACACTCAGAAGGTGGGTGAGGACGTGCTGAGCCGAGTTCCCTGGACCAACAGCAGCGGCAGGCTGTCATCCTGAGATGTGACAAGTAACATCTATCTGCTCTCTGCCCCCAGTTCCTCACACAGAGCCCAAACCCTTGTAATTTCCTGAGAGATGGGAGTGATAGACGCGTCTGACCCACAGCCACCACTCCCCTTGGATCTTCCTGAGTGACAGGAGAGACTTCTGGTCTAATGAGGTGGACAGCTTTAGGGTGAGGCTGGTCACCAACAAGAACAGGACAGGAAGTTTGGAATGTTCACCTCTCCATCTTCTAGCAGGGGACGAGGCTGGAGACAGCCCACAGTTGGTGGTGTCTGTGTGACGAAGCCTCTGCTAGGGCTAAAACACCACCGCCAGGCTGTGGAGCGCTGGGCTGGTGAGCACAGCACGCACGGAGCCTCGCACTCCCTCCATGGCACACAAGTGTGGAGAGCTGCTGGCCTCGTCTTCACCCATCTCTCTACCTGCCCAGTGGCGTCCTTTGGAATGTGCTTTCCAACAAACCAGCGAACAAGAGGTGCTGCCTCTGCCCCAGAAGTGCGGGCGGTCCCTGGGGACCTGCTCCTTGCCACTGCATCTGTAGTGAGGACAGTTTCTCACGATTGTGGGACTCCGTTCAATGGGCCAGTGTCGGATGTAAGCTGTGGGATACCACACGTAGTGTCAGCAGTGTTCTCTTGAGTGGGCACAGATGGCAGCAGCAGCTGTGGTGCCAGCCCAGGGTCGCATTCAATGTGTGCTGCTTCTTGCTGCTCTGGGCAATGTGTATCTTCTGGTAAGGAGCAGAAGACACTGACCCTTTCTGCCAGGAAAGGACAGTCCACAGCCTTCACTACCCCCAGAGGTCCCATTCTGGGGGCTCCGTACAGGAAGTCCATACAGCTCTCCATTTTCCTCAGTACACAATATATCTATGCCAGGGGATGTAAATTTTTGTGTGCTGCTTAGAAAATCGACAAAGCCAGCACAGGTGGGCACACCAGGTGAGGACATGGAGTCTGTCCTTTCCTGGAAGCCCCTGCTGGGTGCCACCCACTGTGCCTCTCTCCAGAGCACGCTGTTCAGTGGTCCTGCTCTCCGCATGAGGCATTCGTGGCTCACAAGAGGCAGGGAGGAGCACACCTAGTGCCTCGCCACCCGGGTACTTCCTGTCTTGCAGGACAAGGGCGTCCTACAGAAAGGGACGCGCAGTGCTCACGCCACCGGCCCTCCCTCAGACCTCGGGTAGCCCTTGTGCTGGGGCATCCACTGCAAGGGATGCACACTTCGATCTTGCGTCTCCCTCACTGGAGCTGCTTGACCCTTGTGCTCTGGACCAGGGAAGGCTACAGGGCACTGTCCACGACTCCTCCTCTGGCCTGACCCGAGGGGCCCTGACAAGTCGTGCTGCCTTCCACCACCTCCAGCAGGTGGACTTGTCACTGGTCACCTGTCCCTGCTGTTCACTCCGAGCGAAGCCCGGGGTGGTCCGGCGTCTCCCTGGGGAACTGGTATCTAGTAGGGAAGTGTCATGAATCTGGGTACTCCGTCTATCCTGCTCCTCACTAAACCATCAATTCCCTCATTTTTATGCACTCAAGTTTTCCTAGTTTAGCTGATGAACTACATTGTTACTAACACGTAAGACTAAAATTGTTCCTAATTTGGCCAGTGGAGATCACTGTGACAATAATTTCTTTTTTTTTTGAGACAAGGTCTCACTTTGTGGTTCAGGCTGGCCCAGGGCTCAGCCTCAGGCTCACATCACAGCAATCCTCCTGCCTCTGCCTCCCGAGTGCTGGGATGACAGGCGTGAGCCACCATGCCCGGCACTGTGGTGTGTGGTCCTGATTGCTGCCGGGGTGAGTCTCCATGCCCAGTATTGTTATGTGGTTACCAGGGATCGAGGGGAGGGGATCAAACCCGGGCCCTTGCATTTCCAAGACAGGCGCCAGAACCACTGAGCTATATCCCCGGCCCTGTGACAACAAAATTTTAAAACATTCTCATTAAGTGATGTAAATAGGCCATAGATGTGTAAATACTGTTATCTTTTCTCTGATATGAGAAAATGAAAATGTAAATAAGCTCTAGAATGTATGTATGTTAGATACTGTAAAACAGGAAATATTCAGAGGGAAATGTGGGTAGGGGTGGGTAACAAAAAAGAAAATATTGTGATGGTAACAAAAAAACAGGAAACAATGCATATATATATATGGGTGGGGTTTGTAGGGTGGTTGGGGGAAAGGGAAAAAATGAGAATCAAGCCAAGTCATATACTGGTACAAATTGTCAATGCTGAGTATGATCATGATATGTATACAAAGTGTACCCATTTCACAATAAAACGTTTTTAAAATTCTCATTAGTAAGTGTTTGTAAGCATGTAACATTACATTACTTGTGTGGAGTTAATATGTGTAAATAATGCATCTGAACTCTTTCCATCCTGCTTCCTTCGTCTCCTTCTCCCCCTTCTTTCATCCCCTCTATCTTTTTTATTATTTTATCTTTTCTTGCATCTTTTGAGCTTCTTCCCATTTGAGAAAGATCTATCTCCACACTTCCTATGATCGATCATTTACTTTGCTTTTTGCTTACAGTTTGGGATTAACTCAACAATTTACATGAATTAGACACATATTTTGAAAGACGTTAAAAATCTTGCCAAATACACTCAAGAATAAAACAACCATGAGGGATGCTGGCACACACCTGTAATCTCAGCATGCAGGAAGCTGAGGCAGGAGGATCGCCATGAGGTTCAGGCCAGCCTGGATTACACAGTAGAGTTCTACATAGAGGAGTTCAAGGCCAGTCTGAACTGCATAGATAGTCCCTAACTCACAAGGAAAAGGAAAAATAGAACATTTTCAAAACAAAATTCCAGGCTCAGACTGTTGTCTTGGTAAATTCCATTAAATATTACCAAAAAAAAAAAACCAAAAAAAACACAACCTTACACTTTTTCAGAAACCAGATAACTAATTCAACTTTTGAGGCCACTGTAACCCTAGCATAAAACCTTGACTTTACAAAACAAACAAATAAAAATTACAGCCCAACATTCCTCATGAGTAGATGCACAATCCACTGACAAATGTTACTCAACCAAATCCAGCAGCACAGAAAGGATCTCACACCACACCCTGCAGTGTACAGACCCAGAACACAGGCCTGAGGAACACAAGGCCAGTGCCCCTCAGTGCATTAACTAACCCACTCAGGACCAGGAAAATAGAATGCATTAGCGAACTAGGACACAGATGCTACTATGACACCCCAATACAGGGCCAAGGCCTACAGCTAACATCATATTCCCCCAAAACGGGCAGGGACGTCCACATTCACTTCTATGCAATCTGGTCTTTTTTTAGTTCATTTATCCATTTCTTTTTTTTTTTCTTGTTTTTTGAGACAAGGTCTCCTTATGTTAATTGTTAAGGCTGGCCTTGAACTCAGTATGTAGCTCAGGCTGGCCTTTAACTTGCATTGGTCCTCCTGCCTCAGCCTCCTAAGTGCTGGAATTATAGGGGTGAGCCACCATACCTATAATTTGATCCATTTAGATAGTACAGTAAAAGAAGGGAAAAAGAAGGAATAACACTGCTCCTATCTGCAGAAAAGATGATTGATTCCACAGAAAAAAGGGAAATCTGAAGTAACAATCAGAATTAAACTGAGCAAGGTTGCTGGTTGTAAAGTAAAATTTAAAAAAATTAATTGTATTCTTAAATACTAGAAGCACACAATTAGAAGTTAAAATTAAGAAAGCAATTCCATAGAAATACCAAATACAAAAGGAGTACCATATACGAAAAGGAGCACCAAACACACAAAGTACCAAATACAGTAAGTATGTAATAGTACCAAATCCAAAAAGTATCTAGAAATAAATTTAAACATTCAAGGCTTCTACCTCCCTATATCCAAAATACTGTTTTAACTTTTTCAAGGATTAAGCAACTCATTTAGTCCTTATAAAAACTGAAAAAAATACATATACTTTACCAAGGAGAAAAGAGACAAAGACAGGTGAAAGGACTTACCAAGGTCAGAGTGTAGGTGCTTAGGGGAGAAAGTCCTGAGGCTCCTCCACGGCAGCACAGGCAGCTCCACCTGCAGGATCCATGTCATCCATTGCAAGCTGCAGAGAACAGGCTCACCCACGCTGCCGCTGCCGAGGTAAAACCTGAAACTGGTGAGCAGAAGCGATCAGTCGCAAAGCCACCCCGAGAGCTGAACTCTGAACTGCGCACGCTTCCTCCTCTCTACGCTTTCAATTTGTGTTGAGACGCCCACTGAGGAACATAGTTCTCGCCAGGCAAGGGAACAAATTCAACACTGTTCTGTACTATTCGTTGACAGTCTTTATTCTTCTTCTAATAAGGCTATTCTCACACTGTATAATAACCATCAGCCACATGGGGCCATTAAATTTAATTGACATTAAATAAAATGTAAAAACTCAGTTCCTCAGTCCCACAGGGCTCATTCTGGGTCATAGCCACATGTGGCCTACACCTGCCATACAGGGCCACAGAGATGATAATATTTCTCACATAGTCCCATGATCAGCACCTACCTACACTATGCAGAAGGAACCAAGAAAAGTGAGTGCACCTTATTCTTTTTTTTTTTTTTTTTTAGGTTTTTTGAGACAGGGTCTCACTTTTTGTGGTTCAGGCTGGCCCTGAGCTCAGCCTCCAACTCACATCACAGCAATCCTCCTGCCTCTGCCCCCCGAGTGCTGGGATTACAGGCGTGAGGCACCACGCCCGGCACTGTGGGATGTGGTACTGGTTGCTGCTGGGTGTGGGTCTCCACACCCAGTATTGTTATGTGGTTACTGGGGAATCGAACCGGGGGCCCTTGCACTTGCGAGACAGGCGCCGGAACCACTGAGCTAACTCCCCGGCCCGAGTGCACCTTATTCTTAACAACAGCCATTTGCTGGGCCCAGTTTGACACAGAACCAAAAACGAGACTGTGGGGCCAGGGATTTAGCTCAGCGGTGCCACAGCTGCCTTGCAAGCACAAGGTCCTGAGCTCAATCCTCAGTACTAGGGGAAAAAAACAAAAACTAAAAACAAGATTGTGATTTAAGCCCAGGATCCGGAGTGCACCAGAGAGTGAGATGGTTCTAGGGCAAGGCTTTGACAAACGCCAGGAAAGGGCTCATCAATGGCAAGGATCCCACACTGGACACTGTCTCTATTGTTCTACCAAATGTTAGGCTCAGTGTCTACTGGTCTACAAAAGCTACTGCCAGTATCCTTTTTTAAATCGTCTATAAAGACTAAATGTATTCCTTATAACAGCCTTGGCTCGGTCTCCAGTCTGTCCCATTTGACAGATTTCCGGCGACCTTATGCTTTGGCAGTTTCAAAAGGAGCTTGGTGTCCCAGTCGTGTCCCCAGACTGAAGTCACATCTGTAGCAAGAGAACCCCTTCCCTGGCCTCTTGTGGTTCTAGCAACAGACTGCACCCTCCCCTAAGACACCGAGTCCCGCGGTAGAAGCAATCGCACAGCCATAAGCTCCACGCCAGAGTGCCTGCACGGCGGCGTCCAGTTCGCTTCTCGACCCCGCCCCACCCTTTAAAAAAACACGTCCCTGCAAAGCAGTGGAGGCTGACTCAGGGAGGTTAGGTCTTTCTCCCAAAACCAAGACAGAGCCCCCTGGCAACGCATCTTACCACAGGAATCTCCACACGGAGTTGTGCATCCAGAGACTAAGGGAACTAAGGCAAGGTCAATTCTTAAGGAACTAAGTCTCTGCCTCTTGTCCTTCCTCACTACGAGGGACTGAATCCAGGACCTTTGCAGTGAGCTACATCTCTAGCATTTTTTTTTTTTTTTTCCAAAACAAGATCTCGCTCAGTTGCCCAAAGTGGTTTCGAACTTGTGACCATTCTGCCAAAATCTTCCAGTGCTGAGATTACGAGTGAGGGCCCCGATTTCGGGCTTGTCCCCTCAGCTTTTTAAGTGCTCTCTTCGCTGACACAAACCTGCATGAGATGAAGGTGCACGTGACAGAAGTGAGTCCTCCTCTCCCCCACCCTCCTGGACGGGGTCCTCTCCCTCAAGAGTTTTCCAGTGACAAGCTAAAATCCTTTCGTCCCATCTGAAGATCTGTGTGAACCAATCTCTGGGGTCACAGCTACAGAAACGGAAAAGGAGGGCTGACGGCAAGTCTGCCTCACTCGGGCCAACGCAGTCGCCCTGCAGGCTGGAGAACGCCCCGCTACCGGAGGCAAGACCTCCCTCGCCGCCCAGCTACACCCCCCCCCCCGGGTGCCGCATCAGGGGAGCGTCCAGCAGCAATGGGCAGAAGCTCCCCGCGGCTCCCATCGCGCTGGAGGCTGACAGCCAAGCCCGCTGCGACCTGGGGGGCTCCCTGACGCCCTGACCCCCGGGCTGCCCACTGGCTGAACTCCGCAGACTACTGCGCCCCCATGCCAAACCTACCGGCTTCTCCAAGGCCCATTTCCGGGGCATCGGACTACCACTTCCGGGGCGGGAATGACGCGCGAGCATAGCCCGCCCCAGGGCGCATGTGCAGAAGGCGGGGCCGACCCCCGAGCGGTCAGCAGGTGCGGTGCGGCGTCTCGGTCGCCCCAGCGCTGCTCTGGCCCTGCGCTGGCGGTCCTCGGGCTTGGCCGTCCGCAATGGCGCGTTTGGGCTGTCTGGAAGACCCGACCCCGTGAGGGCCTCTGAACGCTTCGCCAGCGGGATACGCTGAATGGAAACGCAGGATGCTTTTTGATGAAGTTTATTAAGAGATTACACCAAAAGCATAAAGTTTATATGCCAAACTCCGAAAAAAATGAAACCAATTTTTTTTTTAAAAAAAGGTACAAACAAGACAGATTGGACATAGTAAATAGAAGCGATGGCTTAAAATTTTAAGTGGAAATGGGAAAAAAGTCTTTCTACAGCTTTGAATAAGTGCCCAATATTCAAGCCTATGTATTAAAATACTTGGAAAATGAGAGGCTTGCCGAGACTCCAACCGTCCGAGCACAAGAAGGCTTCCTTGGAGATCCCAGAAGATCTCGTCCACCGGGACCACTCTCTGCATACTGTTTGGGCACAAGGTCCGAGGTCCAAGCACTTTCGAGTGTGCTAAATCGGAAGGAGGGGACCTTGACTCAACACCGCACCCTAACGGGTGATGAGCTTTTGCGGAGCAGTATGAGTATACCAGCGCATCTAAACAGCCGTGATCATCACTCCGCAAATTCGGCCCTCGCTGGATGGACGCCAGGAAACAACAGGAGGAAGAAGGAACAGCAATCCATTAACCTTTTGCATCTTTTCTGGCCTTTAGTATACGGAATCATAAAAACCACACAACCACACTGCATGAACAATTAATTTTAGCCTAAGCTTTTTCAAACATTCATATTACAGAAGAGAAGATATAGTACAGTCAATGAAAAAGAACTGCTCGCATAACTTTCCCCCCACAAAATTACATAAAAGTAAACAAAAACATTAAATAAACATTGTTATTAAATATATTAACACCAAAAATCATGTATAAATTAGGAAATAAATGTACAAACTATTTCACAAAGTGCTTTTAAAAATATATACACAACATTCAAGAAATTCTTAATGTAAGACATTCCAGATTGAAGTTTTGGGATGATATGTTTTTAAATGTCCTTTTTCTTTCAAAAAGCATGAATACAGCACTTAAAAAATCAACACATACACATAAAAGTATATTCCCAAATTGGCAAGGAATAAAAACTATCTTCAGTTATGCAAAATGTTCATTTAACACTTTCGATGGGGAATTTTTGTCCCCAGTTGAGTTTGCAAATTAGTTCTATTAAAACTAAGGAAAAGAACAAAACACCAGTTTTAAGGGTTTTTTAGAACCTATGCATACAAAATAAATGCTTCTATGCCCATGCTTGGTGGTATCTGTCACACAGAAGAGGGAGAAGATCCTAGAGCGGGATGGGTAGTCAACACAAAGGTTTTGATCTGAGCCTATTCTCATCTGTAAAGGGAACGATACTCGCTCGGTATTGCTTGCTATTTTCCAGCATGACCTCTCAGGATTAATTCAAGCAACCCCTCCAACCCCCAACAAAATTGCTTATAAATTCTAAAGCACTCAACTCTGGATAAAAGTTACTTTTAACTTTTACAACATAATTACAAATGAAAGAAAAACATCTTCAGTAGGCCAGATATATCAAGCACTGAATACATTTTGTATTTTCCTGGTAGTTCTTTGAAATAACATCAGCATTTATCCGAAGATTTTTTTTTAAGGAGTCATAGTAAATATGGTTTTATTATTCAAGTAAAAGTTGTTCAAACATCCGTGCTATTTATTAGTTGAAATACAGGGTTTTTCATTTGAATATTTTCCAAGTGAGCTATTCAGAATTTAGAAAAGTTAATATATAAGGGATGTAAAAATTATTTAAATTTTACTACCTAAAACTTATAGTTTTCCCTCAAAAGAATACAGTAAAGTTTTTGGAATAATTTTGTGGGTTTTTTTTGTAGTACCTTGCACTTGCAAGGCAGGTGACAGTGCCACTGAGCTAAATCATCAGCCCCTTTGGAATAATTTTTATAAATAGGATATAGATTTCAGACATCCCTAAAAGAAAAGGAATACTTGTTTGGAGATCTGAACAAGTAGGTCCTAGAAGAAATAATATGAAATAAAAAACTTGTCAACTGTTTGAAAAATTTGGTATCAATACTTTCAAGTTATCTCTGTTTAGGATTGGGCATATTAAATATTTAAATCCCAAGAACAATGTCAGATAAGCACAGGCCAAAGCCAAGACAGTTTCTTATGGCCCAGTTGGCAGAGAACTGCCCTCACACTACCTGGATTAGGCTAATCCAGTGATGGCAAATCTTTCAACCGTACAAACAGCCTGCTATGCCACATGTTCCACAGGTTCGCCATCAATGGACTAATCACACACAGCCCTCGTGGACTGCTATTTATCTGGAATACAGTTAGTGATCCCTCTTCATTTTCTAATACAAAGATAAACAGAACTAGCGAGAGTATAAGCAATGGGCAGTCTCTAGAAATAATAGTTCAAAGCCTCTCCAGATGAAGCAAGTTTAACCTTATCGTGGAATAACAGAAACTGGCCAAAAACACAGGCAGGGCCCCAGCCCTCTTCGAGGCACAGCAGAGGTGAACCCCCCAGGGCTGCAATGGCCAGTTACAGAAACGTTTACAACCCACAGTGTGATACTGACAGGAGGAGAGGG
Source organism: Petromus typicus (assembly GCA_004026965.1). Classification (NCBI taxonomy): domain Eukaryota; kingdom Metazoa; phylum Chordata; class Mammalia; order Rodentia; family Petromuridae; genus Petromus; species Petromus typicus. The sequence goes on from PVIR01005477.1 coordinate 35,855, forward strand.
AGAAGACCCAGGTCCGTGGTGTGAGTCATGGACTGCGGAGTCCTTTCCATATGTCCCTTTTCTGGACACAGAACACTGATAACAAGATGACCCCCCCCCCCGAAGCTAGCTAGGACAACCAGGAGGGGGTGGGGGACAAACAGGGACAGCCTCTGCATTGTGTCGACATACAATACTATATACAGCACCAGACACGTCACACCACTGCAGCTCTGTCTCGTGCCAGTGGTGCCCACTCAACGTCATACCCAGCATGAAATGAGCACGCTTCACATGCAGACGTGGCACAGGGCGAAGGGTAACCGACATGTCATAATTCCTCTGAACTGCCACCGGCCCATCCATCCCTGAGCGGACTCGCTACCACACGGGCTCCAACAAGAACACTGGTCCCTTATTGCTGGTAATTTCCATACTGGCCCTAAAAGAGATCAAGGCATAGATTACAACTCTATAGTCCTGGGAAAAGGGTCTACTCCAAAGGTAGGACGGACCCTTTTCCTCGGCCAACACCCAGGGTAAACAAAGGAAGGAAGGTCTACAAAGAGAGCAGGCGAATGTGGAGAACAACACTTCCAGAAGCCAATACTCCCAGAAGCCGCTCACCCACACCTGGGGCTGATGACGTAGAACAAAGGAAGTCAGAGGGCTCGGCTCACTCAGCCACGCATGGGGCACCCTGCAGACTAGGCCACATGCCGAATCACACCTCATACCTGCCCTGCCACAAAGGCAGGCTGCCCAGGTGGATGCCAGCTGCCAAACCCTCATGGGAGACTGACAGGCAGCAGAGCCCAGGCAACTCTCAAGCGTGCTCAGGGAGCAAACAGGAGGGAGTGGCTGGGGTAACCCAGACCCACGGAGGACAGCTGGAGCCCATGTCCAGCACGGCTGCGGGAGAGGCCACGTGGACCGCCTGACCAGGAAGGAGAGCTGCTCAGAAGACTGCTGTAGATAAGGACACTGGCCACCATCTCACTGCCCTTCCCTGTTTGCCCCAACTGGCTAATCACCGGTCTGCTGGGAGGAGGAAGAGCTACTACTCTGGGCAGGGAGCCCCCCGTGTGCAGCGGGGCACACTTCCAGTACGGCGCACGCCCGTCCGTCTCTACTCTCCGAGCCGGCTGCTGGGAGTCTCATGAGCGGAACCCATGTCTTCCTGCTGCTGGCGTCCATGGCAGAGCCAGGGATGAGGCAGGTTGTCTGTGGGTAAGCCCGTGTGGAACTGGAATACACAGGGCAGGTGTCTGTAGCATCCCTGATCTCTACCCATGGGCACCAGGAACACCAGTATCTGACAACCAGGCACATCTTCAGAAACTGCCAAGGGTCCCCTGGTGGCAACACTGGTGCTACTCGAGAAGCACTAGGCTGGGGTAACTGGGCTCTAGTACAGGGCTGCCTGCCGTGCGGGCAGTTGAGTGGCTCTGGAAGGGCTTGCCTAGTTTACTCAACAGTTCAGGTCCGACCCCTATGGACCACAGCTAACCTGGAACCCCTAAGACATCAGATTCTTTTCTCGAGTTAAGTAACTGCTCTTCTCTCTAAAATGTATTGCTGTATCTCTTTTTTAAAAGGTAGACATAAACTCACGTGTCCTCTTGTTCAGTCTATCATTTACTTGGTTAGAACCTTCATGTGTCACTGTACAAAGGCGTTATCTGTGCACTGTACGGAGCAGGCTTCCTTTCTCAACAAAACCATGCTGGTAATGGTCATTTGGGGTCAGCTGTAGGCGGCTGTGCCCTCCAGGATTCTGCACGCTAATCCTGGGCAGATGATGTTCCTTGTCCCCCCAGCAGGCCAACTCCAGGGCCCACTGTATCTGTGGTGCCAGCCACGGCAGATGAGGGTGCAGCCCTACCCACATCCAGCGCACTCACAAGAGGCACCGCAGGACTGCTTTCCTCCTTCCCAGACAGGCTTGCTCCTCTAACCACCACGGCTGGACGGTGCCGTGTTGAAACTCAGACTTCTCACTGGCTTATTCTCCACCCTCTTGGGGAGCAGACTGAGAAATACCCTCTTTCTGTTACCCCAGGCAAACAGCCGTATTCAACACGGTGCTTTGAAATTCACTAGTTCTGTGAGGCTAATGCCTTCTTCCAGCCACAGAGCAACCCTGGGACAGCTACCTCTTGCTGAGAGATGCCCCGAAGGAGACTCCAAACCAACATCCGAGAGAATGCTGCCACTCACACCTACATCCTAGTCCCTGAGCTTCCTTCCAGCTCTCTGACAAATCTGCTGCCTCTGGCAGGGAATGGCAGGTGGCAAACACCTGTGCTCTCGCCCCTGGGAATTAAGGCAGAAGGATCATGGCAGGTTTGAGGCCAGCCTGAGCTACATAGTGAGACCATCTCCAAAAACAATGTCTGCTACTGCCTCAGGACCTTGGCATGTCCTTTCCTGAGCTTGGCTCATCCTCACCCACTGCAGGGCTCCTGGAATGCAGAGGTCTTCCTCCAGAGGTCCTCAGCCCACTCAGCAAAGGGCAGCGCCCGGGGCCCACGAAGCCCGGTGTGCTCTTGCCTGTGCTTATGTCCTGCTCTTGTCTGCTCCAGCCCTTGCTAATCTAGGAGCCTGAACTCTTCTGTCCCCTCAGAGTTCTCTTCCATGGGGTCCTTCAGGACCCTGCCTGACCGTCACCTTGGCAGACAGGGATTCTCAGAACCACGGGCCTGCCAAGGCGGGCGCCCTACCCACACTTTAGCTGTGCTTTCCTGTAGCTTCTCTCAGCAGCTACCTGTACCTGAGTGTCAGCTGCTCCCCTCGTTCCCACCTAGACCTCCAGGCCCACGCCAAGCTTCCCCGGCCCTCAGCAGAGTCTGGCTCCACCAGGTGAGCCCTCAAAGCTCAGGAGCCATGTCACTAGCACATCCCAAGCACCCACAGAGGCTGCAACGTGCTAGGCACACAGTCAATATCTGCAGAATGAACCAGCAGAGAATTACATATGTAAACCTAATGCTAGGTCGGGTAGAAAAAGCCATCTGCCTGCCTGAGGTGAGTCCATATGCACAGGTAATTTTAAAAAACCTTACAAGCTCTGAGGGCCCTGGATGCCAATTAGTTCCATTCCATCATCACTCATGACCATAAGAGAAATCTTCACAGTGACTTGACAGACAGGGCAGGTGAGCAGGTCTGGCAACATCCAGGAAGCTTGCCTGCTCATAGCCGTAGGGGCGCTGCTGCTGGGCTGAGGGTCCCGTCTGCGACGCTCTGTAGCTCCCGTACTGCTGGCCTTGTCCTTGCTGGTAGCCGGAGTACTGCGAGGGGGCTCCCTGGGCAGGCCCTGAGAAAACACCAGGGCCACGGCCATGAGTACAGCATCACCAAAGCCCCTGTTCACACGGCAAGAGAGCTGGGCTAATAAGCCAGCCCTGCGCCTCCCACGGCATGGCAGGGTCCCCCCAGCACATGACCGCTGCTGGCTAAAAGCGGCCAGCTGGGGCCACTCTGGAACTGGCTTGTATTAGTCATGGTGGATTCTATACGTAAGCACTTTTCATATTCCAGAACTGAGGGAAACCCCATCCAGGAGGAGGACAGTTTCTGTGAAAACTAAGATGCAGGTGTGCCCAAGAATCAGCGAAGGTGAAGTGATTTACTTATTCTTCTGGTACTAGGGCCAGAACCCACGGTCACACCGGGCAGTGTTCTACCACTAAGCCGTACTCGAGTAATTTTTAAAATGCGACGGTCATGGTATAAAGTGGAGCAGTCTTTAACTGTGGTCTTGTCCTTCCCCATGCGCAGCCAGCCTGAGGGCTGTCCCTGCAGGTTGGTGCTGTCCCGCTCTGTGCTTCAGAAGCTGCTCGGGTGATTCTTGGGTGCTACAGAGCCTAAATCCTAAGGGCCAGACTTGCTTTGTCCAAGTGGGAGCTGGAGAGAAGGACAAGGCACTGGGCACTGTGAACCGCAGTTCACAGAATGAACCTAGCTTTCGTATACGGGTCCCATGGACAATGGACACATTTATTTTCTTTAAAATAAGATGTTTCCATCAGATATGGTGGTGCATGCCTGTAATCCCAGCACTTGGGAGGCTTGGGGGATCACCAAGAGTTCAAAGCTAGCCTGAACCAGTGACATCCTGTCTCAACAAACAAAACTAGCAAGCAAACACGTTTTAGGGGGCTGGATAAGTGGCTCAGGGTAGAGGGTGTGCACAGCACAAGTGGCCCTGGCTTTGGTTCCCAGCATCATAAAATGAAGGAGGAGCCCAAGGAGACACAGAAGCTCTGCGCTCATCTCGGGTGCGGAGGGCTCACAAGCTCACTCTCATGGCCTCATCACACACTCACTTTGACCTCACCAGCGGGAGTCTTCACTGTTCCTTTCTCCTTCTTTGACAGTACCTGTAATGCAGTCCTGGCTGGCCCTGAACTGGGGCCACATCGTGCCTCAGGCTTCCGCGTACTGGGGCCCCGAGCACGCGCCACCACACCTGGCTTTCGCTGTGCGCTTCTGAGCCCAAGTCTGGATACTCAGCCAAAGCCAGCCTCCCAGTCTCAGTCCTCCTGCCTCAGCTTCCTACGGGCAGCTCTCCCTGGCATGTGAAGTGCTGAGGATCCAGGAGGGCAGCACAAGGAGGTGGCCCTTCTGGGGCTGTCGTGGGAAGAACACACTGGCATAGGCTCAGGGGTTCCTGGAGTGCCGGCCCTGCTGCTGGGCTCCTGAAGACAAGGAGTGGGGAAGTGGATGAGGTCCCAAGGAGAGGGGACAGACAACATTCTGGTGAGCTGGACCTCTTCCACCTCGGTTCCTACTGAAGCTAGGCCTGGCCCCTCTGTCCCTTTGTGACCCTCCCCAGGGCCCGCCCACCTGTGGCAAACTTGCCGGCAGGGGCTCACAGCCCTGAGCCTCATGGGGGAATGGAAGCTGAGGGGTGGTGAGCACTTACTGGCTGTCTCGGGTGAAAGTGACACAGAATCAGATGCAGAAGATGCCTATCTGTCCCCGGTCCCAGAGTCTATTACTATTTCTAATAAAAGCAGCTCATCCTCTGGCTGAGGCAGGGAAAATACTGTGATGTAGAAAATGCAGATGCACTAACAAAACAAAACAAAAAACAACCCCTCCCAACAACCCCAAAGGAACATAGGAGCCCACTCAAAGAGCTCCTAGAGGCCAAGACAGGGGCAATTTAACTTAACAAATTATAACCCAACATGTAAAATTAGTGTCTATGAATACATATTAAGACAAATAAATGGCTGTGTAAGGGGGTTGGGGGGGTCGTCTCCTTGCAGAACTCCGGAGGATGTAGGGAGACTGCCCCAAGAGCCGGGTGTGGTGACTCGGGTTGGAAGACACATGGCACCTGGCCAGGTGCGCAAGGCCTGCACCCCTGCAGGGGAACATGTGCAGGGAGCTCCCCCATTCTTTTTTTCCAGTCAGGGGACTAAATCCCAGGTGGAGAAAAAACATTCGACAAACCCCACTGAAAGGCATTCCACAGAGTGCTGCCTGACCCAACCACCCCCAAACCGTCAAAGTCATGAAAGACAAGGTCTGACACTCACAGACAAGAGGAGCCCGAGGAGACACAATGCGGGAGGTCACGTGGGGTCCTGGGAGGCGGAGGGCCTAGTGAGGTCTGTGTGAAAGGTGCAGTTTAGTCGTAGCCATGTGGGGATGTCGTGTTCTTGGCTGTGACAGCGGCACCCAGTAATGTGCTGTGCTCATCATGGGAAATGGGTGCTGGACACATTATAACTCGCACTCTCCTTGCAGCTCTTGAGGACCTGAAACTACTCCCCAACCTGGACGGGGGTGTACAACACGCACAGTCCTGTGTGGCAGTGATGGCACGGGAAGGGCTCCCCACGGAAGACGCGCCCTTCTTACCGTAGCCTTGCTGCTGCCCGGGGTAGCCCTGCTGGCTGGGGTACTGCTGCTGGGGGTATGTCTGCTGTTGGGCCGTGCCCTGCTGGTACCCGGCCTGCTGCTGGCTGTACTGAGAGTTCCCTGTGGAAAGAGGGGACACAGTTCATTTTCTGCCAGTGAGGGTGGCGTGCTATTACCACTGAGGCACAGGCGGCCGTGGCATCCCCAGACCACATCCGTTGCCTCAGCAGCAACAGGTTTTCTTTTCCATAATTTAAATATTACATGTTCTTGTTGTTTTATAAAAATACAAATGAAGCTAATACAATTAAGACAAAGGCTAATACCACTATTGGGAGCTGAACTGTGTCTCCCCAAAAGATATCCTAGATGGGGAATGTGACCTGATATAGGGGCAGGGTCTCTGCAGATGTGATTACGTCGTCTCAGTCCACAGGAAGAGGGGGAGCACGGGCACACAGAGAAGGCCACGTGGCGATGGAGGCAAAGTGGGTGCTGTTGCTCCAAGCCAAGGACCACTGGCAACTCCCACAGGTGGACAGAGGCTCGAACACGTCCCTCCTGGGCCGCTGGTGACCCCAGCCCGAGGCTTTAGGCTTCCCAAGTGCCAAGAGAATGAAGTTCTGCTATTTAAGGTGCCCCAATAATGGCCCTCTGTGCTGCAGGCCCAGGACAGCAGGTGGCTCACAGTGCCAATCAAAGCTGGGCACAGCACTGGCCAAGAGCAGGCTGGCTTGTCAAGAAGCCACACATATGCATTCTAACAGGAAAATATGGTGTCTAATATTTAAAAAAAAATTTTACTCCAGTAAAAGGTCTGTTGCCATGAGTCCCCTCAAAATACTGCCCCTCACTTGGAACACACTTATCTCACTGTTTTTTGCCACGCTCTGAAGCTGTTCTGGAAGTCCCTCTCAGGAGTGTCTAGTAGTATTATTGGGCCTGCTACCTCAGTGTCCTGAAATGATTTAAACGTTTTTCTTTCCTGGTCATTTCTTCTCCAGGTCGCTGTGCTCGCCAGGCAGGTGAGGCACCACTGGGCTGCATCCCTGGGTTTTTCAAGGTCATTTGACTTTTGTGAAGAATCAGAAGTTGCCCGGTGCTGGGCCTAGTAAAGAAGTGGATGAGGACAAGAAGGAATGTTCTGTAGGCCTGCCTTTCCATCGGGTACCACTCAGCAACAGTGAAGGACCTCATGAAGATCCTCACAAGACTTCTGGAACTGCTTTGGAAAGGAATAAGAATTAGCTAGGCAAGATGGTGCATTACAGGAGGCTGAGGCAGGGGGATCTCAAGTTTGAGCCCGGTTCAGTCAACTTCTCAATTTTTTTTGGTCATTCAGGCTGTATGTAATTTAGGCTGGTCCCGGACTAGTGGAGATCTTCCTGCTTCTGCTTCCTGAGTGTTGGATTTACAGGTATATGCCACCATATCTGGTCTGTCTCAAAAAGAGAAGGCGCAAAGGGAAGTGGTAACAATGGAGTGTGCTGCTCATGCCACTCACTTCCCACAACCAGGCCCCTGCCTTCTCCTTGTCCGACGTTATGGCTTGTATCTAGATGTCCCCGAAGCCTTACTGGTGGGGCTGGATCCGGAATGCGTGATGCTGGGACTGACAGCAGTGGTGCAATGCCAGGATTAAGGCTGCCGCTCTGGGGTGTGAGTGCTACCGGCTGGGCAGCCTGGATAAGATTTGAGAGACGGAGGCTGCTGCTGCCTGCTGCCTTCTGCCTGCCGCCTTCTGCCTGCCATAGACTTTCTCCTCTGCGATGCTCTCTGCTTGTCACCCCACCTTGGAGCCAGGCAACCAAGGACCAGCGCCCCTATGAACTGAGCCAGACCAACTTTTCCTCCTTTAACTTCAGGTATCTTGTTTCAGCAACAGGAAAAGTAACCGAGACACCTGATGTACACCACATCATCAGGGCTGAGTTGCCGTGTGAGGGCCACAGGCCACTGGAGACTCCTCTTAGAAGGACACTGAAGGCAGCTGGAGCCGTGCTCCTCACAGGCCTCAGAGCATCAGAAATGCCCGGATGTTCCCGGCAAACATCAGGCTGAGGCCAGTGGTCCAGCCTGTCCTTGCAAGCTTTACCTTAGTCTCATGCAACTCCCGCCACAGGGGAGGAAGGCAGCTGTTTCCCATGTGGTGAGGCTACTGGCAGGTGGGGAAAAGGAAAAGAGGGCATATGTTCACTTTCTGAGAGAAAATGCCTGAATTCTTACTTCTACAAGTTTAATGATCTGACAGCATCCACACTAAAAGCTTCATTTCAAGAACAGTTCTGGGTGAGAAACATAATTTAGGAAAGCAATAATTAAATAACCACCAAGATTTCAGAGGGGTACTGATTGTTGGGAAAACTCATCTCAGTCTTCCTAGCGAGCCTGGGGGACTCCCTCCAAGGTCAGAGTGGACATCAAATGTGTGCCGTTTCCAGAACCTCTTTAGAGATGGCAACACAGAGATTCATCCTTCCGCCGCCTTTCAAGCAGGCCCAGCTCCTTCAGACTGTGCAAAGTGAGCTGATCACTGCAGGGCGGGTCCCCATCTGTATGGCCCAATCCCAGGCTCAGGAGGCAGCATGGGTAGGGTGGGACTGCAGTGCCACCAGACTGGCACCTTACAAACCGAGCCTCACAGACAGGCGTGTGGAGGCCTCACGGCGCCAGACGAGGGAAAACTAGTTTCTACTTTACTTCTCTGGCTAAGACCGTCCCTACGCTACAGCTGGGTCCTGGCAATACTTATTAAACAACAGCTTCACTGAGACAGTCCACTTTGGAAAAGCTCAAGAACCTACTAGGGAAATTCAATCTGTACTTATAGAGTAAGGAAATTAACACACACTCATTCTGGTGGAATTCCTCCTGCAGGTGGGGAACTTTTGAAAAACCCATTTGAACCCTTCTCAATACCCACCATCTAAGAAATTACCCTAACTTCCTAGCTTGTGCTCCTTTCTCCAAATTCAGTGCCAGCTTCAAAACCAGTGAGGCGACACCATGAGCAAGATGCCATCTGATTGAGGACAGGTCGACCACACTTGGCAAAGTCCTAAGGTCCAAGGCAACGCCTTGGTGACACGTCTCTGAAGGGTGTAGACAGTAGGGACAGCCACAGAGGCAAGTCCTTCTGTGCTGACTGACCAGCGATACTTAGTGCTTTCTTTGGAGTACTGGATCTGGAACTCAGGGCCTTTACACTAAGCTACACACCCAGTGTCTGTCCCTCCCTCTTCCTGTCCCTCTCTGTTTTGAGACAAGGTCTCTAAACTGCTGTGTGGGCCAGGATAGGGAACACTGCAGTCCTCTCCTCCGGCTCCCCACAGTGCTGGGATCATGGCCGTGCAGCACCACGCCCAGCTTAACAGTTCAGTTAATCCTTCTAATCTGAACTTCCGAACAGGCCAAGACACACTCTTAATTCTGAAGTGTGAAAACACACACCTCCAAGAAGGAGAGGCTAGCCCCTCCTCCTCACCTGCCCGGCCCGTCTGTACCGTGTCCCTTGGTTTCTTGGGAACTTTCCCGCTGTGCTGTGGTGTATGTGTGTGTCCATGAGGATACGCGTGTAACCTCATTTCCTTAGGTTTCACAGCAATGGTGGAGGCAGATACCATCCACACCTGGCACCGGCAGCTCGTGCTGATGCCCCCAGGTTGGGCTCGGGCTGTCCAGGCAACACCACAGGCCGCACCACCATCAGACGTGAGCCTCCTCTTCCGGGCCACACATTTCACAAGCTCTGCACACACCCAGATGGGGCTAATGCTCCGGCCTGGCTCACGGGCCCCCACGGCTTTTCCAGCCTCTCGTCTTCTGTGGACAGCACCCTCCCACTCCCGAGGATTCCCCAGGGTCCTGTCAGATGCCACGTCCCGTGAACTACACGACCAGGTACCCAGGACCCGCGGTCGCTGTATCCTCTGTGACAGAAAACCAGGAACTTCTTCACGGCGGCCTCAGTCTCTCCCCTTTAAGCTCTGCTCCGCCCCCCACACTGCGCCCTCAGCACATCCTCAAGACACAGCATTCCCAGCCCACTCACTTGACGCAAGACCTTGTGATGGACGCCGGGCATCGGGCCCGTGTTCCGTATGCACACAGTTCCCTGTGCTGGGGTCTAATTAACGAAATGACAGGATAAAGTACTTCTGGAAGGAGACTGTGCCATCTGTCACTTGTCAGAAGCTTACTAAATTTTTTAGCAAACTCATCAATTATGGAAGGTGAGAACATGTAACTCAAAATGCAAGTATAAAAACGTGCACTTCCAATGTTAAAATGCTGCGTGGCTCATCCTCGCTTTGTCTGTGGGACGATCCTTAGTCACAGAGAGCAGGGACAGCACTGGCAGATGGTGCTCAGGACACTGCAGAGGCTGAACTGATGTCTTCCAGGGCAGGACGGGCAGCAGCGTCCCGCTCGCTGGGCTTGGTCTGGCTTGTACAATTCCCTGTCCTGGGGATTCTATGCCGTTACATAAATATGCTAAAGATGCTCTTTGCAACCAGCTCCTGGGTGATATTTCTTTTTTAAAAAAACACTTGTTATTTATCTATTTTTAATTTTCTCCTAGCTTCATTAAGGTGTGTATGTCCCTGATGTACAGTGTGATGTTCTGATAAACATATACACTTGAGGTAGTTTATTTCTTCCCAGCAGGCTGGGACTTGTTAGCTTAAAAGCAAAAAGCTTTACAGATACAGTTAAGAAACAGCCCAGGGCTGAGGATATAGTTCAGGGGCACTGTACCTGCCTGGCAAGGTCCTGAGTCAGAGGACACCAAAGACACAGCCCAGCAAGCCTGTTCGTGGCCATTTAGGGCAGGCGGTCCTGACCCGACAAGGTTACCAGCAGCTCATCTTGCTGATGAGGGGGCCCCTGTGGGGAGACACACTTGGAGCCCACGCCTCCCGATCCACAGCAGACAGAGCTCCTTTTCCAGGCAGCAGGGCCCTGATTTCCTCCTAGAAGGGAGGGCCCTGGGAGGCTCTGGACGGTCTCATGCCGCGAGGGACACTCCTTCACAGACTCATGCCGTCACGGCCTCAGCGCTCCGTTCTCCTGCCTTGGGGAACCGGCCCTTTCCCAACTGGCCTCAAGGCCCTCAACCTGCTCATGCTCTGGAGAGCTGGTGGGGCCAAGTCAGACTGTGGCCCAGATCTCTAAGCCAGGAGGAGTCAAGAAGCCCGTTAGTGGTGCAGATGCTCAGCTCACATGACCGTCTTCCGCAGTGAAAGCAAAGCCAGTGTCCCTGCACAGGAACTGTGCCCTTGTGGGGCTGGCTGCGTGGAGGGCTGGCTTGTCCTGCCCCTCTGTGGCAGGGTCCCAGCTGCACCCCACTCCGGTGAAAACCGAAAGGAAGGCTGAGGAGCTGTGCAGACTGCCTGAGTCACAGCAAGTGGAAGGCAGGATAAAAACCACCCCCTGCTCTTGAAGACGGGCTGAGACGTGGGGTGACAGGAGTGTCAGGAGCCTGTGCGTCGTTCATTTTCAGATCCTGAGATGCTTCTGGCCGCTCAGTCTCTATTCAGCTGCAGGTTCCTAACAGAGCCAGGGCAATGGCCAGGTTACGGTACTTCCTTCAGGGACAAGCAGGGCCAACAGTGAGTGAGGTATCCTCACAGGCCAGCAGGCCAGCATCCGCATGATGGGCGAGGGACAGAGCCCCACGCAGCAGGACAGGGTGTGGTGTGTCCACGACAGAATGTGAGAAGCAGCTAAATCCCAAACTTGCCACATGGGAAGCGGCGTGGCAGGTGACATTACCATGTGACCCAGTGGTCCTAGACATTGGAGCACAGGGCCAGGAAGAGACTCGTGCACACCCACATCCCCAACACCTGAGCTACAACAGCTGGCACACTGAGCGGGTGAGCAGATGCAGTCCACACACATGCCGGGACGGTACACATTCAGCCTTGCAGGAAGGGACACTTGGCACTCGCTCCATAGGGGAGCCCAGAGGACACTGCTGAATGACAGGGGCACTGATCCCATCCACAGGGCCCCTAGAGCGTCAAATCTGGAGGCGGAGGACAAAGGTGGGCACGGGACGGGAAGTCTGTACCCAGGCCAGTCTTAGCCCTGCCAGATGCAGAGCTCTGAAGACGGCACGTGAAACGGCTGCACACATATGCCTGGTGCCACTGGACTGTCCACGTGAAAATGGTTACGACAGTGAATCCTGTTGTGTGGGCTTCTTAACGTGCTCACAACGGGACCACGATTTGTTATGTCTGGCTGCCACGTGGCTCTGAACCATTGGTGGCACCCGCGTGACTGTCCCATCGGGCAGCACAGGACAGTCTCATCAGGTGGCACAAGCTGCCCAGGGACAGTCACGCTGTACAAGGGGTGGCACAAGCCAGCAGGAACGTGTTAACCACAAGTAATTTAAAAATGTCATCAGAAATGCTGCAATACAAGTCATCTGCTTCGCATTTATTGTTTGTCTCTCTTCCCGCAGGCGTTCTCGGAACCTTCATGTTTCCCCACTGCCCACACCAGCCCACTGGGCGGCCCGGAGGCAGCTGGGCTCGGACAGTCCTGTGAGTCGAGTGCCACTCAGGGACCCCTCGTCCCACAGTGCTGCAGCCGGCAGACACCACCAGCTCAGCATTAGTCCCTCATGTGTCGCCAGCCTCTGCTTCATACCACAGACACAGGCAGGGGCTGCTGCTCGGGCTTCGGCTCCCCGGCTTGCCAGTACACGCTACTCACCCTCCATGCCCACACACCAGCAGGATCGATCTCCTGCTGGGCTGAGGCCTCCAGACGAAAGACGCACTTAACCAGGCCCGAACGTGCTGAAGAGATGCCAGGGCCCACCCAGCGCAGCCTCGTCACCCACAGACACCCTCTGCGTGGCACTGAATGATGGAGCACGGATGGCCCCAGGCAGGTGGGCTGGAGCAGATGGGCTGGTCCCCAGTGCCTCCTGCACAGCTGGCTGAACCTTCTTGCTTCCCAAACACCCACAGGGGAGGGGAACCCGACAGCCTGGCTCCTCTTTCCAACCACTACGTCTGCACTATTACCTGTCAGCGACTTAGGGAAACTTCCTGGAGGCAGGCAGTGCTTGCTCCTAAGACTGCGGTGTCACACGCGAGCACCACGCGGCCCTCGCGCTCCTTACCCCCCTCGTAGTAGTGCTGTGTGGACTCCTCGAACGAGCGGTCGTAGCTCTGCTCCGTGTAGGATGACTGCTGGTAGGCATAGTCGCCATGGCCTGCAGAAATAGGTGAGATGCTGTGGACGGGGCATCTCATCGCCCAGCTCTGGACAGAGACAGCCTAGCCCCGGGACAGAGCGGGAAGTCAGGCCAGGGGAGACAGCAGAGCTGGACAGGAGCCTACCCCTACAAGCTGCAGCTTCCTCACTTTAGCATGCAGACATCACTTCCTGTTCCCAAATTAGGCGAGGCCAAATCAGTTTCTGGAGAGGATCAAGTCTATTCCCAGCCTGCTTCGTGACAGCACCAGCTGCTCCCTCTTGTCCCCGCCCAGCTTCCGATAGGAGTTTCCGGGCAGCGGTGCCACAACCCACCCTCACCGTGTGCACCATCATGCCCTAGGCACGGGTTGCCCTGCAGCTGGTCTCTGCACCCCAGCCCCCAACCCAGCTGTGTCCTCCAACCTCACACTTGCCAATGCCAGTGTGTCTTTTGGTGCTGGGGATTAGACCCACACCCCCTGCACTAAGTTATATCCTCAACCCTTTTAGATTTCTTGTTTTGAGACAGGGCCTTGCTAAATTTCCCAGGTGGGACCTGAACCTGGATTCTTGATGTCTGCCCTCCAGAGTACACAGCTTACGGTTATGTCTGAGTCTGGAAGCCCCATCTTTGTCTCCTGAAGTTGCCCATCCTTTAAGCCCATTTTAAATGCAACTTCCACAAATCCCAGGACATTTTCAAGGTGCCTCAAAGGTGACAAAGGAAAGGAATCTGCAGAAGTGACCATGAGCGCCTGGCAGGCAAGTGCTGCTCAGGCAGGTGCTGCCAGCTTTCTGCATGTCCTTCTCTGCCAGTTTGGGCCCATCTTGCCAAAAGCTTTACCTCTACCTACCACAGGCATAGCCAGTCCCTGCCCGCCCTTTGGGACAGGGAGAAGCTTCAGGGAGGGAACTGGCGCCACTGTGGAAACAGCCCCATTGTAGCCCCAACATGCATGAGCAGAGGGCAGCCCTACTGGTGTGCCTGTACTCTGAATGCCCGAGGACAGCCAGCTGAGGGGCACCTGCTGGCTGTGCAGTGTGCTTACCATCTGGGTAGTACTGCTGGCTCATGGGCTCCGAGGCGCCCTGGCTGTGGCTGTATTGCTCGCTGTAGTACTCCTCCTGGCCCAGGTACTGCTGGGAAGAGCCTGCGGGCAGACACGCACTCAGGACTGGTGGTGGCTGGGCCAGCACTCCTTGCAGCTGAGGCAGCTCGGCAGCAGGGCTTGCCACGAGCTTTGCTTTCACCAGAGCACCCACACAGACACTGAGGTAGCTGGGGCTCTTCTTTTCCAATACCCAGCCCTGAAGCACTCTGCACATGCCCCATGCTCATCCCCATGAGGTCCTCTAGTAGCAAGACCCTCAGATGGACCCCAGCACCGTGGTTCACCTGGGTGTGATCCTCACAACCTTCCAGGTCAACAGGGATAAGGGCTCACTCCAGCCCTCACTGGACTCGGTCCAGGGGCACAGTTACACTGGCCGGGCACACCGGCAGGCCTTACCTTGCTGGGAGGCCCGGTAAGGTGCCATGGGCCGCTGCCCCATCATGCTGCTCCCCTGGCCACCCTGGCCCATCATGGCGATGGACGACTGGCCCTGGTAGTGCTGGCTTCCGCCCTGTGCAGAGTTGTAGTGGGACGTGGCCGCCTGCTGGTGCATCATGGACACTAGGAAACGGGACGAGAGCCCACGCAGTCCTGAGAAGGCCGTCCTTCATCTCCCCTTCTGTTGCAAACCTCTCTCCTTCTCATGCTGATCCTTTTTTATTTTTTCAAGTTCCCCTGGAGAACATCACCCTCAGTTCCAAGTGACACCGCCAAAAACACAAGCTATGCCCACGGCCCAGCATGTGCTCAGACACTAGCACTCAGCACCGGCTGTCTTAAATGTACCAGTGTTGGGGGGCCAGGGATTTAGCTCAGTGGTTCCAGTGCCTGCCCTGCAAGTGCAAGGGCCGTAATCACATACAACAATGCCAGGCATGGTGACTCACACCCAGCAGCAATCAGAACCACATACCACAGTGCCAGGCATGGTGGCTCATGCCTGTAATTCCAGCCCTAGGGAGACAGAAGCAGGAGGATTGCTGTGAGTTTGAGGCTGAGCTCAGGGGCCAGCCTGAACTACAAATCGAGACCCTGTCTCAAAAAAAAAAAGACCAGTGTTGGGACAACACCAGAGGCAGCATTAGGTGGGATGGGCCAGGATACTGAGGCAGGCAGATAAAACACAAGTGACCTGCAGTGCCCTAGCAGTCCACAAGTGGAACTCAGTCCTGTTCTTCCTGCCCCTGCAGCCAGTCCCAAGAGGGGCTACCCAATTTACCTGCACCTGCGCAGACACTCAGAGCAGCACAAGAACAACAGGACAGACACTCTTTAAGTTTCTGGTAAGGACATTGATAATGTGAGGAAAAGCCCCAGGTGAAATCAATTTTGGTAATACATTTTATTGGAGCTAATACTTCCTAAATACATTGTTAGCACGTAATTATTATGAAAAAATCCAGCAGAGATCTTTCACATCCTTCTTCAGGTAAAGGCCCTCTGAAATCTGGTGGCTTTGCCGCTCAGGGAGCACCTACTCGGGGACATGCCACTGCCACTTCCCACACTCTCCATGGCATGGCCGGACAGCTGCCCAAGGCTCCAGCCTGGCATTCACTGAGCTGCCACCTTCCATCTCTGTGGCACTGTCGGTGACCCTGTGCGTGGAAGGACTGCCCTGAGCCCATCAGACCATCTCCAAGACAACCCCTCCCCGGCGCCTCTGTGGGAAACAGCCAGGTGGCATCACTCTCTCAAGAAAAGCCACCACACTGTGTCACGCTACGCTCTACCTGTGCCTGCCTGAAGGGCAGCCCTTGGCGCCCAACCTTGTAAAGGTCTGGGTGCCAGGCCCATGCCCACTGGGCTGTGTGGAGGCACAGCAGGTACCTGGGTTGGACTGCATGTTGATGTTGGTCCGAGACACGTAGTTGCTGATGGCGCCTTGGCCCTGCATGGGGACACTCTGGGAGGCCGGTCCCGAGTGGCTGTAGCCAGGTGCAGCAGCGTGGCCACTGCCTGACATGCTCATGGAGGTCGTAGGAAGCGTGCTCTGTGCTGTCTGCTGCATGGACACATGGTTTGGACCTGCAGGGAGCAGGGTGGGCGTCAGGTGCTGAAGGAGGTCACCCCCTCTGGAGTGAAGACATGCTGGTCTCTTTCAGGTCATTTTGAGACAGAAAGCTAAGCCAAGGTCAACACACTATGAATGAAGTAAATGATCAGGTGACAAAAGACAAGATAAATATATATACTCATTAACTACAAGGGGAGCCATATGCCCACTGTTAAAGTGCTCTTAACAGTTTCCAATATGCAAGCCACAGTGGCATACAGCCGCAATCCCAGCACTCTTGGATGCTGAGACAGGAGGATCACAACTGGAGACCAGGTTGGGCAACTTAGTGATTTGGGGAGACTTTGTCTCAAAAGAGGGCAGGAATTTAGCTCTGGCCCACAGCTGGGGGATGGGAGACTCCACAATCCAAAGACAGTTAATGATTCCTTCACAGGGTGCATTTTACCTGAGAGCTTCTGCAGTGTGGCTGGAGCTTCCCTGGCCATCCTGCTCATGCCACCTTGCACTGGGACCCGCCCTATGGGTGCCAGGTGTCTAGCGCTGACCCCATTGCTCCCTCGTGACCTTGTTACCAGGAATGCTCCCGCTACACTCACCATTGCCAATCTGGCCTTGCATGAGGGAGGCCGGGGGCAGGCCAGTGCTGATGGCGTCGCTGAGGCTGCCCTGGGGGTGCAGGCCCTGGCTGGAGCCACTCTGACTCAGCCCTCCGGGGCCCAGGTTCATGTTCTGGGTTGGTGGCTGCAGCAATGGGAAGGTTAGGGGAGGACAGGTCAGAGAACCAGTGCCACAAGCCACCAGGGACTCATGGCCCATGAGGTCTCGGCCCTGTTAGAAGCCGTCTGTCACAGGCCATAAGCTACAGCCCCCTCACACTCTGAAGGATGGTCAGTCACAGCCAGCACATTTCAGGCAAGATGGAGAGTGTAAGGTGGTCCACACTGAGGACACAAACGGCGGCTCAGCTCCTCCACACGTCTGGATGCTAAAAGCCGGTGCCCTGCCTGGGCTGGAAGGGGCTCCTTCACAGCGCATCTGCTGCCAGCCTCTGCCTCCTGGGCTTCGCTGGCCAGGCCCCTCAGCATCCACACCCCCGAATCGCAGGCCTCTGCCGCACTGGCTCACCGCGAGTCCCTGTACTCTTGTCATGTCTACCTCTCCCCCGTAATCGCTGTTCCCCCAGCCCACCTCCTACCGCAGGACACAGGCCCTCACTTCTACTCTGGATCAAACTGGTTCCAAAGGTTTGTGCACAGGTACTGCTGCACCTGGTCACAAGGAGGGAGGAGCTGCTGGTCTCTGAAGAACTGGATCTGATCAGCCAGTCAGGGCTGACTTCACATCTGGGCAGAAAATGCCACCATTTCCAGGGAAACTAGGGGCGCTGGAAGGAGAGCGACCCCTGGTGACACACATCCTGGCAGCTCCCGACAGCCAGGGTCAGCCTGAGACTGGTCCTCTTGTCTGTGCTGGCCTGTTAGCACAAGAGGCCAAGGCTGAAGCCATAGAATCTTGCTTCATAGTAAAAATTTAACTTGGAGAAAATGCACTTAAAAAAACCCAAGTATTGGTATGATACCTGACTGCGCCGGGGACCTCTCTCCCCTTGCAGAGCTGCCAGACCAAGTGTGCACATGCAGGGAGGGTCTAGCTGCTCACACCACGCAGAAAACTTAGAAGGCACCAGCCAAGATCGATCCCCAGTGCCACAAGAAAAGAACAACGGTGACCAGCAAGAGCTCCCCCACCCTCCCGGTCTGCCCAGACGCCTGCAGTCCTCCAGTGCTTCTCTCTGAAAACAGCTCAAAGGCCTGGTCCAGCTCCTCCACCTCAGACCCTATCTTTCAACGCCGTGTCGCAGGAAAGGTCATGTCACCATCCCACGCCCCCAATCTGATACCTCCCCCAGTACTGTGCTTTCTGTGGGTCACCGTCCTACTTCAGGGAACATGTTTAGAGCCTGCAGCACAGTTTGACCCTTGCTGGTAAGTGGGGAGCCCAGGTCCCCAGCTGGCAGGTACTCACAGCAGGGAGCAGAGACTGCATGTTCTGGTTGGAGTCTGCTATGGTGGCCAGGTAGACCAGGTTCCGGTGCAGGATCTGCTGGTACCTGTGAGTGAGCAGCGCATCCATGAGGCAGCGACATTCACCAGAACCCATCGGGACAACAGCCCCGGGAGACTCCTAGCCGCAAACAGGCACATGGCAGGACACAGGGCCCAGGAAAGGGCAGGTGAGCAGTGAATCCAGCTGAGCCCAACAGGCTCCTGTCCTGTGACAACTCCAGAAAGACATTGAGATGGGGCCAGAAGGGAGGTGGCCCTGGGCCTACGCAGAGGACAGGGGACAGGAGGCAGGGAGGGCCTGCATGTGACAGAGGAGAGGTGGAGGGACAAATCCCTGCTCCAGAATGGACAGGCATCAGGCTAACTCAATGGTGCCAGCTACCCTGAGAAGCACAGAAAGGATATGGGGATGATCTAGGGGAACTCGGACCGTCACACACATCGACCTGGGTTTCAGGCTGTCTGCACACACAAACCTGTGGGGAGGGTCCAAAGCCTCTCACCAAGGTCAAACCTGGGGTGGGGCAGCTCTGAGGTCCCTCTATACCTCCTGCCTCCAAGTATGCCTGACAGCTTGGCTATGTCCGCTGGCAGAGCAGGTGACAAGAGAAGGGCAGTGTTGGACCCTGGGGGTCACGGAGGTGCGCCTGGTGCTGCCTGTGCACGGTGCATCCCTCTGGCTGTGGAGCCAGGGCTCTGGCCGTGGAGCCAGGGCTCTGGCCAGCCTGGCCCTGCCTAGGGCGCCGCTTTTCCTCCACTTCTCCACTGCCTTTAAGCTGCCCTCATTCCGGGCTGCAGTGACACATGCTGCTGTGCCCCGGCACTGGGAGAAGGCAGAGCGCATGCCAGCCAGGGCGGGGACTCACTGTGTGCACTCGGCTGTCTTGCCCTTGCTCTGGTAGTCCAGGATGCACTGGATCAGATGGTGGTTCTCGTCCAGCATCTGCAGAAGACGACACGAACAGGGCACGAGTGTGGCCACTCCGTGGCTTCAACATGGCTATGGTGCATCTGCCCTAATTCAGTAGTGTGCAGCACGGAGGTTAGGACCCGGGGGCTGTGGCCGTACCTGGGGCTGCGGCAGCTGGGGGGAACCTGGCCCCATCACCACGGACACTCTCCTTTCTGTCCTGCCTAGAGCAGCAGTCTGCTGGACTCTGAGCCCAAGTAGGGGGCTGTCTCCACTCTCCCAGGACACTGCCCACAGAGCCACCTCTGGGCACTGACACAGATCCCCAGTCCCCCAGGGGTGGGCCCTGCCCCACGCCGTGCCCTCAGCTGACTTGCCCTGAAGTTGGGTGCTGAGTGTGGCAGCTGCCACCTGTCCCTGATGGTGTCCCAAATGCCCACCTGCGCTAGGTGGCCATGATATCAATCAAGTTTTGGAAAGGCTAGCCTTCCTTGTGCTGGGACCCCATACCAATCCCGAAGTCCCCACCTGGAGGGTATCACAGCTGCACAGAGAGTCACTGCTGGCACACAGGACATAGTACATGTGGGGCAGGCGGTGTGCACCCCTGCAGAGCCCCAGGATGACTTAAGAGGCTGCACCAGCCTGGGCCAGTGAAGAAGCAAAGCGGATGGTGTTGCTGGTGGGGGGGCTGCCGGTACCCAGGCCTGGTGGAAGGAGGCGCAGGTGGGATGAGGACCCGCGTACGGCCAGGATCTGGCCCCCAGCCCTGAGCTCAGCCTGAATGAAGTGGGTGAAGGAGCAGCCTGCATCCTGGGAGACGAGGTGGTACATTCCGCAAACCTCTGCCTAGCACTGAATGCAGGTCTGAGGACATGTACTGGGACACGACCTGGGACCTGGGCAGGTGCAACAGCCAGAGCCAGACCAGGACTCTCTGAGGGCGGTACGCGCTCCTCATCTAAGACGCAGGCCAGCAGGCCCCCTCGCTCCTCCAGGGTGCTCCGTGCTCAGCAGCACCATCCCTGCCAGGAGATGGTCAAAACCATAAACCCGGGGCTGGCCCCTGCCTGAACGACGTGTGTGCTGCAGTGTATAAGAAGCATGGGGCAGGCCTTGC
The DNA here is from genome assembly GCA_004026965.1 of Petromus typicus. NCBI lineage: Eukaryota > Metazoa > Chordata > Mammalia > Rodentia > Petromuridae > Petromus > Petromus typicus. Next base: position 56,163 of record PVIR01005477.1, read on the forward strand.
AGAGGTACACCAGCCCCTTCCGAAATCCAGGTGACCAAGAGCTTCCTGTTCACAGGTGGCCAGATCTGGGCCGCTGTACCCTGTGGCATGTGCTGTGTCCAGGGGCTGGCAGAGCAGGTGACAAGAGAAGGGGCAAGAAGATGCCCTAGGAGCAGCACTAGGATGGCACGCGGAGATTGAGGGGGGTGATGAAAGGTGGGAGGGGCACGAGAAGGAGATGGCTGTGTAAAGTTTGGCAGGACAGCTGGGGGTCAGGTAGAGAGCCCGCCAGACCGCTGCACTCCCGTCCACAGAGGCCTGTGCCTGGACACTATGCGATCTCAGTGACAGGAGGTCTTCCCAGGTAGTGACTCTAAGACTGGAGAGGGACCTGTGCACCTGACCCAGCCCCTTGGTCTGCCGGCCCTTCCTTCCACTCTGCAGCACAGGCCTGTCATGCCGTCTACCCTTGGGTCCAGCTAACATGCCTTTCTACTCTTGGGTTTTCCTGCACTGTGACAAGATGCATGCAGTTTAACAGGGGCATCGTGAAATGGTCTACCACCAGGGGGCGCTGCCAGCCAAGCACTAACTGAGCGCACCTGTGCACAGGTGAGTGTGGTTAAATTAAATACACAGGCAGACAGATGGGCTGCTCTAGGTTAATAGCACATTCTGGCTGGGCACTGACCGGCCAGTCCGTCCCCCGGGGCAACTGTACCAGAGGTAGAACAAATAGATCTAATCACTTTCATTAATCTTTTTACTAATAAAAATAAGACTCATAACCACCCAAGTGGGGACACATTTCAACAAAGGCCCCACTGAGAATGTGTCAGCTGAAGGGCAACAACCCCAGGAAGCTTTTCCCATTGCCTCTGATCCTAAAAGGCTTCTTGGTACCCACTCCTAGACTCCTCATTCCTGGAGGGATCTCTCCAACAGCACAAAGCAATACCCCAAACGATGCTGCTTTCGTATTACTCCGAGCAGCTCTGCAAAAAGGAAGCATGAAGCTGTCAGGTGGATTAGGGTGCCATGTAGGACAGTCTGCCTATCAGCCCTGACCGTGCCTGGAAAAAACAAGGGAATGCTGCGTCCTTACATTTTGTTTAAAAAGCAGCAGAGCACCAGCCGATGTAAGTTAGCACCGTGTGGGAGCAGGACGGGATGCACGCTGACCTCCCAGCCTGCTACAGCAGCCCAGGGCTTAGAATGGAAAGCGCATGATGTCGAGAACTGGTCGGCAGGTGCCGCCTGGACTAGCTGCCCTGGCCTGCTCTGGTCCCTGGGCCTTGCTGGCAGGAGGCGCAGGCAGAGAGTACACGGCAGCTGTGGGAGTGGTCTCGGGGGAAGTGAGCAGCTGGCAGGAGAGACACTGAGACCCTGAAGGCAGCAGCACCTCTCAGGGAACCCCGCAGAGCACAGGCCTCACGGACACGAGCACCCAACCGAGCCCAGCCCCAACGGGGACGGGTGGTGCGGGGCAGGGCCAGCCTAGACAAACAGCCGTTCTGCGCACCAGAGGCCAACGCCAGCCATGGCCAGCTGGTCAAGACCAACACTCAGGAGAAAGGAGGCAAGCTAAACGTATGAAACAAAAAGGTCAGAAGCAGCTACTGTACCCACCACAAAGAGAAACATGCTACTTAAAAACAACACGAGAAGCAGAAAAAGAGCTCTTGGAAAGTAAAGCTATGCTGTAAAACAGACAAAACACATCACAAACAAGGGTTAGAATAAGAGCATAAAGTGGAAGCCAACACCTAGAAGGCAGAACACGAGCGTGATGGTTGACTGGCTGTGTGAACCTGAGAAGCTGGTTGAGAGCAGCTCAATTACGGACCAGCAACTCCACACCCCTCACTCTTGAGAGTGATGAGCTAGCCAATGATACTTTCTTCCTTTCCAGTTTTTTATCAGTACAAGTTTGCAATCATAATGATCATATTCCTTGTGGGGTGTTGGTGCATGTGTGTACTGAACATGGCATAGTTCTTTTAATCTCCTTCATCCCTCCACTCTTGGTTGATGATACTTTTGAGGGGACAATGACCTATCCTGAGGACACCTCCAGAGGAACAAGGACCTAAACAACACCAGGAGTCGTGAAGAGCTCTGCAGTCCCACTGATGGGACTCAATGAGGTGCTCTGGACATTTACCCAAATGTGTAAGACATGAATTAGGCATATAGGTTTCAAAACTCACACACACAGTACCTCTGGAAGGCAACGGTACTGTTTCATGCTTCATGGTACTGTACAGTATGTGTTTGACACACACGGACAATTTTCAGTGACTAAGAAAATGGCAAACTACTCTATACGGACATCACAGCAAACTTATTTTTACCTTCCTCACCTAACACAGGAGTCACTTCCCGTCTTATACTGCTCTTGGCACCTAAACAGCCCAACCAAGTCATCCTATATCTGTGAGAATCTCCATGCCAGAAAAGATAAACATATTATATTAAAATCATATGTATTTGGCTGTGTTCCATCCATATGCCAGCAGGTATCCTTTTTTTACAAGACCCTGGACTAGATGTGGGTTGCTTCCCATACCAAATACCACTGTGAAGTTCTAGGCTGTTCCCCACTGATCAAATGCCAGATCAAAAGGGCAAAGACAATCAATTACAGCACCACGCCAGGTTATCACCTTAACTACAAAGACAGCTTATCACGGGGTCATAACATCATCTTCACTCTAACCAAAGGCAACCAAGGCCCAGAAAAGATATGAACAAACTAGTATGAATGAAATATGAATTTGAGTCTAGCAAGCCCACTCAGGCCTGCTCTGCAGATCCAGGGAGCTCCATCTGCGACCTTTTAACGCTGGGGGCCTCCCACACCTATCCTCAGTCTGAAAAGTAAACAGTTTTGTACAGGAAGTACACCGCAGGATCCTTCTTCCCACCTGCATCAACAGCAGCTTCTTAACCCTTTCAGTTCGCTTTCGCTCACATGCCAGGGACCAGGCACCAGGGACCAGGTGGCCTAGCTCTGCCCCTTCCCAGGGCCCACAGGACTAATGAGACCTCAGCACCTGGCTCCTACATGCTGGGCACCTGGGTCCAGTGGTGGTGGCAACCGTGCTTTATCACTGCACCCGCTGGAGGAGAGCATGGCATGGACATCCCTGCAGACCAGGGATTCCAGGGAAGCTGGCCTATGATTCCAGCAGAGCCAAGGGCCTCGGTCTCGGAAGAGGAGGCCAGCACTATGACTGAAGGGCATCAAGGGGCTCCCAGAGTGGCCTCACCCCGCTGAGCAGAAGCTGCCCTTGCCTCTGTCCCCAGGTTCCACACAGCCAGGCTGCCCACGGAAAGCAAAGGTGCAGGAAGGCGGGTGGCGCTGAGTCTATCCAAGCGCATCGGCACCCTCCAGCTGACGTTCCCAGAAGCTGGGAAGCAGCCGGCAGGACGGCTCACAGTGGGTTCACCGGGCAGAAGGGGCAAGGCTCTGTGCAACTCTCTTCCCAGAACATGCCGGTTCCCACCCCTGCACACCCTGGGGCGGAAGTGCTCAGGTCTGAGGGCCTTGCAGAACAGCTAAGTCCAGCCCTCACCAGAGAGACGCGGAGACCAAAGAGCTGCCCCGGGGCTCCATGGAGCTCCTCCCCAGGAAGGACCCTGGTGGCTGGAAGGTGGGGGACACCTCCTGTCTCCCCACGTCCCGGCTCCCCCTGGGGTGGGGGACCTCTGCCCAGGGGATGGGAGACAGCTTCAACTTCACAGTGACCAACTTCCCACCCCCCTGGACTGCCAGTGTCCTCTGCGACAGCAGTTCCAGGTCTGAGAGCACAGAGCCCCTGCCCAGCTTTCCCTGGGCACACTTCCTCTATGCAGAGTGCCACCTCTGACCCATACCCTCTCTGCCTCCACACTTGGGCATGGCAACAACAGGGCTGGGCTGTCTGGCCTCAACCACTCCGCGGCTCTTGGACCCTGGGCAAAGTCCCCCCACAGTAGACCCACTCTGGCAAGCCCGCCCTGTGGGCTCTGGTCTGCTTTCGAGGAGCTGTCTCTCTATCTCCAACCCCACCCCTCCCCCTCCAGCCAAAGACACACACGAGAAGAACAGCACAGCAGTAACGGGGACAGCTATTGCTACTGAGCAATGCCTGCAGGCCAAGCAGCCGAGCACCATACGGGTCCCCAGAATGTGCTATCTAGCCATACAGTCACAGCCACCACTGCACTCCAAGTTGCCAGCACTATCAGAAGCACAGGCTGGACTCCGAAGACACCAGAGCAGGGCTGGCCCTGGGCTGCTGGAGACGGGGACATGGGCTCCCCAGCAGTCACACTCCCACTGTCCTCACAGAACAGTGAGGCATCCTGCTCTTGGGTGTGTTCAGTCACCCGAGGTAAGTCTCCCCAGGTCAGGCCAGCTGTCCTCCCCTTCCCCTTGAGTGCTGGCTGTCTGCTCCATGTAGGTCACAGGTGGGACCACCCAGGACTCCCTGCCGCTGTCAAGTCTACCTTCCTCCGCCCCCTGGTTGCCCTCTGGAATCTCACCCCCGCCCCAAGTCAGCCGACTGCTGTGTGCTGAAGGGCTAACAGGTCACTTGCAAATGGAGTCAAGTGGAGCAAGACTTGTAAGTGTTATCATAAGAGGAGAGAGATCTGAACACCAACACAGAGGAGGCTGAAGCTGAGACAGGAGCGACCCAAGTACAAACCAAGGAACACAGAAAGCTTTCTAAGTGGGAACCATGAAATTAGATCCCCCCAGCACCTCAGGGACCCCGACACCTTGAGAACGGTAGTCAGTACGAACACCAACCCATCTGCCTACTCAAAACACGACGGAACTGGTGTGAGATGCCGCAGAATGTACTGGGCACAAACTGTGCAGTGCCCCGTCTCTAGGCAGACGACCCACCAGCAGTGACTCGGGAGCCCAAGCAAGGGTGGCAAGCTCCACACTGGCCCTAAGTTTGCCAAGGAAATGGGGAAGGACAGCTGAGTGATCCGCTGCAGGCCGCCTCCAAGGAGACCTCACAGAATTTTATCTCTGAATGTGCTCTGAGTACAAACAGCTGCTTCTTTTTCTGTGAACCACGCAGACCTCTAGGCAGGCCAGGGCTTTACCCAGGGGTCTCAGCACGACCATCAGCACAAGGTGTGTGTGTGGACACACACCTCCCACGCCCTTTTGGGCTCTCAAGTGAAAGGTCCTTGTGATGCACACACACCGCCAAATCACCAGGGCCAGCACACATCCTGCTGGGGTACCAGCTCACCTCCGTGGACGCGAGCGACTCAAGCTCAACGTCTAGGGTCAGTGGGCTGATCTGCACAGGGACACGGCCCGCAGGGTCTCCCTCTTCCCCACCTGATGCTCCAAGACACCCTCTCCGGCAAACTTTTGCCTAGTGACTTTCAGAAGCTTTTGTGCAGAATGGGTGTGAAATACAACTCTAAACAGGTATCAGAAGGTGGTTTTGCGCCAGGGTTTGATTCCCGGTAACCACATACAACAAAGCCACGTGTAGAGACTCCCATGCACCAGCAATCAGTACCACACACCACAATGCTGGGCGTGGTGGCTCATGTCAGTCATCCCAGTAGGCGGGAGGCAGAGGCGGGAGGACTGCCCTGAGTTCGAGGCTGGCCTGGGCTACATAGGAAGCTCAGGGCCAGCTTGAACTACAAAGTGAGACCTTGTCTCAAAAACAAAAAAGAAGATGACTTCAAGAACGACGATTATGCAGCTCCGAACCCAGATTCCAGGAGACCCTTGGGACTGCTTCTGTGTGCCTCTGAATCTAATGCCTGACACCACCCAGGCAAACCCGAGCCACGAGCCACAGGCTGCGCCACAGGATCATAGCACACTGCAAGCCTGCATTTCTGCTCCAGAAAGATTCTCAAGCCCAGAGCCCAGTGAGGCTCCCGACTTCTCTAAAACTGTTACATTTCCAAGACAGCAACAGCGATAATAGTATTAAAATGAGTACAAGACTGAAGACAGTTCCCACGACAAACTAGCAGGTCACAGTAAAGTAAGAGTTGCGTTAATCAAGGCGCTCCCCTCACCTGACAGGCTCATAGGAACCCAGGAATGCTACAGCAAATAAGCCAGAGTTGAGAAAAGAAACCAACACAGCTATAAAGGTGTCTAGAAACAGGTAGGGCTTCACATGGACTTCCCCCTACACTAGTCTTCTAAAGACAGTAGTAGAAACTACAGTCTCCATGTGGAAGCTGTTAAGGTGTCCCCAAGTCTAGGGACATGCTGTGTCGTTCCGTGGAGGAGGCTGGCTGGGGCATCTCGTTAAAAGTCAAGTGACTACGCAGGAGGGCGGGGACGCCCTGGCCGGGGGGTCCACTCGGGCTGCAGGCTCTGCACAGGGCTGCGGGCCGCTGAGCCGCACTCCATTAGGACGCGTCCCTTTGTGCCCAAAGCGTCGGCAGTTTACTAAAGCAGCCTCCCACACCGCACACCCACGGCCCCGGCGACCGCTCAATACTCGCCAAGTTGCGCGTGGGGACAGACACCCAACCGGCTGTGGTGCTGCCGCTTTTGCCATCACGGCTGTCAGCCGCGCGCGGCGAGCCCCCGGCGGCCCCGAGGGGAGGCCAGCCCCAGGGCGCCCCGCACGGTCGCGTCTGCTCCAGGCAGCGCGCTCGGGGACCGGCCCAGCCGGCGGCCACCCGGCCCCGCCGCCTCGCCGAGGGCACGCCTGTCCGCCACAAAGTTGGTGCCGTCTCTCTGGGAAGGCCGCCGGCCCGGCCCCGCTACCCTGTGCGCCGCTGCGGGTGGTCGGGGCGGGGGTCGTGGTGGGGGCTCGCGGCCGCGAGGCTGCGCCCGGGCTTTGTTCGCGCCCGGTCCCCCGCCCGCCCGCCGCGACTCCACCGCCGCCGCGCCGGGCCTACCTTCTGAATGGTCTGCTGCGTGACCTCCCCTTTGCCTCTCGGCCGCGCGGACGCGAAGGCCACGGACATGGTGGCGACGCGGGGCTCAGCCCGAGATCATCGGGGTTTGTGCTCCGGCTGCGCCCGGCCGCCCGAGGTGCCCATTCTCCGCAGCGCGGGGGCGGGGGCGGGGGGCGCCGTGCCGTGGGCTCGCCCGCCCCGCCGCCGCCGTCACGCGCCCGGGCCCGCGGCGCCGCCGTCGCGCGCGCCCCCTTCGCCCCAGGCCGAGCCCGCGCGGGGCTCCCGGGCGCCCGCCCCGCTCCCCGCGCCCGTCCGCACGCTCGTGCGCGCCGCCCCCCACGCCCGCCGGTGGTTCCGCCCGCCCTGCTCCGCCCCGCCGCCCCGCCGCCCCGCCCCGTCGCCCGCACGTCCGCCTGACGTCGACGCCGCGACGCTGCAGCGTAGCCGCGCGGGCGGGGCGTCGGTCGGAGGCCGTGAGTGAGCGCTTTTGAGCGAAGGCGGCGAGGGGTGCCCGGTGCTCTGCCGTGCCCGCCGGCATGAGCTACGATCGCGCCATCACCGTCTTCTCGCCCGACGGCCACCTCTTCCAAGTGGAGTACGCGCAGGAGGCCGTTAAGAAGGGGTCGACTGCGGTGAGCGGGGTCGGGGCCTGCGCGGACCCGGACCGAGGCGTGGCGGGGACCCGGGGGCTCTGACCCCTTCTGGGCAGAGCGCGCTGCTTTGCGGTGGGGAGCAGCACGTGGGGGCGGTGGCGGCGGGGGTGGCGGGGGCACGCGGCTGTCGTGGCAGGGAGTCGGGCCGCGGGCGTTGCGCGGTGGTGCTTGCGCTGTGTTCCAGATGGCGCGCAGCAGTTTGTGGTCACTTGCCACGGCGCTTTCTCGGGGTCTGTTTGTCCGTCCAGCAGCCGGCGCGGCCAGTCCACTCTGGCAGGCGGGCTGGAGCCATCTTGGCTCCTTCGTGGCACCTGCGCGGAATCGGCCGGTGCGCGCAGGCGGCACCAGAGCTGCCTGGGGCGCCTGCAGCCGGCAGGGACGCGGAACTCCCCCGGCCTGGCCCAGGTAGGAGGCGAGAACAAAGGGTCCTTGCTGGCCCGCACTGTAGTGACAAACCGCTTCCGGATCTGGCTGCTCCGCCCAGTTACCGCCAGCGCGGGGTTCTGGTCCCAGTGTGCTTTCTGCCTGCCCGTGCTCGCGTTTGGGGACCCTAGTGGAAGCTGTTGTAAGTGTAAAGTGACGTCTTCAGCATTCCTGCCAGTGCTACTCGTTAAACCACAGGACGCCTCCTCTACCACTTGATATTTCAAGGGTTTGAATGGGTAGAGAAAGCCAGCACAGGGGGTTCAGAGATTTAAAGTGCTTCCATTTCCGAGTCATTAGCCATTTTGAGGCCCTGATCTGTCTTGAGTCCTTACCAGCCCAAAGAACGGTGGAAGAGCAGTCTTCTGATACCACCCCACATCCAGTGCTTCCTCTCACATCCAGTGCTTCCTAGAGCTCAGCTCCTTGCTGCTTCGCCCGGGTTCTCTGGGCCCGACAGACATGATGGTCACATGAGTCAGCACGGGAGAAAGCTCCTGGGAAATGAAACCCACTGTGACCTGTGACGTGCGTGCAGAGCTGAGGGGCACCTGCCCGCTCCCCTGCCTCTCTGTCAGGCAGGCAGTTTGTCTGGATAATTACTCCATTTGTTTCTGCACCTGTCTTGACTTAAGGGCGGTTAGTTTCCATGTTTAAATAGTGGCCACTTTGTCCCCTGTGCAGTGCCAGCCATAACCAGGGAGTAGGTAGTTGTTCATCTGTCGCAAACCAGCCCTTCCCCACTGCTGTGCACACTCTTGTGTGACAGTAGTCTTTACTAAGACTTTAAAGACTTCACGGCCCCAGAAACGCAGTCTCAGGATACATGAGGTAAAGTTTCATGTCAGCCTTGAGTATTTCAAGGGATTGTTTGACTGAAATGAAACACATATATTTTATTGTGCTTACCTACTAGCTAGTGACAACTAAACTACTTGTCAGTATTTCAAAAGCACGAGATTGGACACCTGCAGCGGCTCAGCGGGGGATGGTCACACTGTGTGACGAGAGTAGTGACCCGAGACAGATAGGTGGAAGCAAGTATGGCCGGAAACACTCTCCAGTGGGCTGCTGCCCTCAGGCGTGCCGGCTTGTTCTGCTCTGTGCCTGGTGCTGCCATGTCATCCTCACAGGGTTTGTGGGTTTTTATTGAAGGTTGGTGTTCGAGGAAGGGACATTGTTGTTCTTGGTGTGGAAAAGAAATCAGTGGCTAAACTACAAGATGAAAGGACTGTGCGAAAGATCTGTGCTTTGGATGACAACGTCTGCATGGCCTTTGCAGGTACAAGTCTGTGGTACAAGTACTGGAATCTTGCAGAGGAATAGTTTTGGAGAGCGGGTGGATGGTGACTGTGAGACCTACAAACTGTAATAATAAACAATGAAAAATGATTTAAAGAAAATGAAATTGGACTTTAAGCAAAGCCAGTGTTTCCTCACACTCTGCCAGTGTGCAGATACTTTCAGCTGGGGCTGCTGTGACCTTCCCTTCTTCTGTTGGCCTTGTGTTGGTGATTGCCATCTTAGTGCCAGAGCAGAGGCTGCAGCAGAGGGCTTTGCCTTATGCAGCAGCTGCAAGGGCAGCAAGTGTGGAACACTAGCCCTCATATCCTCTGGTCCTGCTTCCCACAGCAGATCCAAGCTAAGAGTCAAGTCAGGTGGGGGCAGATTTAGCTCAGTGGTTTGGTGTCAGCCTGGTAAGCGCAAGGTCCCAAGTTTGATCCCTAGTACCACATATCAGTGTTGGGTGTGGTGGCTCACGCCTGTAATACCATACTTGGGAGGCAGAGGCAGGAGGACTGCTTCAAGTTGGAAGCTAGCCTGGGATACATAGTGAGTTCAGGGCCAGTCTGCACTACAAAGTGAGATCCTGTCTCAAAAAAGCCAACAAAAAAAAGAATCAAGTTGGGCTAGGGATTTAGCTCAGTGGTTCTGGTGCCTGCCTTGCAAGTACAAGGGCCTGGATTCAATCCCTGGTAACCACATACAACAATGCTGGGTTTGGAGACTCTCACCAGCAATCAGAACCATATACCAGTGCTGGGCGTGGTGGCTCACACCTGTAATCCCAGCACTTGGCAGGCAGAGGCTGGAGGATTACTGTGAGTTTAAGGCTGAGCTCAGGGACAGCCTGAACTACAAAGTGAGACCCTCTCAAAAAAGAGTCAAGTCAGGTAAATTTAAATCAGGGCTGACTGAACTCTTAGGAGCTCTCAGGAAAGCTGGGCACATACCTATAATTCGAGGAGCTTGGGATGCTGAGGCAGAAGGACCACAAGTTCAAGGTAGGGCTAAGAAGTAGTAGCTCAGTGGTAGAGTATGTGGCTGAGACTCCTAGCCCTGAGTTATACGCAGTACCACAAGAAAGGGTTCCCAGAAGACTCAGCTACCATGTTGAAGGGGCCTGATAGCGTATTTTCTATGTCCGTTTTCTCATACAGGTTTCTGGAGGCCACCACCAGTCACTCCTAAGCACCTTGGTGTGGTGTGGGGATCTGTAGGAAGTTAAATGCTGTCCCATGGGTATCATTCCTGTGCCGAGTGGAGCCGAGGGCTGGCTCCAGCAGATGCCTCTGCTCTCTCCACAGGCCTCACTGCCGATGCAAGGATCGTCATCAACAGGGCCCGGGTGGAGTGCCAGAGCCACCGGCTGACTGTGGAGGACCCAGTCACCGTGGAGTACATCACCCGCTACATCGCCAGTCTGAAGCAGGTGGGTGACCAGCCATCCAGGTTGGGCCCTGTGCTGTCATGGCCTGTCTTAGTCTCCAGAATTACCTATTTGGATTTAGTCTGTGACCTCATCCCACTCTCTCCCGTGTGTCTGACACTTCTGTTGTAATGCCTGGTGTGGGGCAGTCCACACTCTGGGAAGGGGAACTCATATTCCTTGCCATTCTGAATGATCAACACCCTGCACTCATGGAATCAGAGTTAACACCTTTCAGAATAATTTCTGATAGCTTGTTACACTATACTGCAGTCTAGTCCTAGCTGATCTCTAAGAATTTAAAGTGCAGAGGAAAGCAGGGATGTTGGAAGCTGTTAGCAGAAAACCCCAGGAGGGTTCTACATTAACAGTCTTATTTTTTACAAAGCGTGGTTGTTTCGGTTGTCACGTGAATTCTTTCAAGGTTGACTAATGGCATGGGCTTCTTTTCCTACCAGCGTTACACGCAGAGCAATGGGCGCAGGCCATTTGGCATCTCTGCCCTAATCGTGGGTTTCGACTTCGACGGCACCCCCCGACTCTATCAGACTGACCCCTCCGGCACATACCATGCCTGGAAGGTGAGTCCATGACAACAAAGGGGCCTCAGATCTTTGGAGGTGACAGACCATCGGGAAGGACTGAGTCTCTTGCTTCAGTGATAGTGTAAGTTGGCTCAGCCTTTCATGACAGTTACTAGTTGAAGAGTGAAAAACTCATCAAGCATTGCTGCTCCGCACAGTGTGGAAAGTGTAACTTCATTCTTGGTAAGAACTGGCAGGAACCCAGCCCACTGCTACAAAGGTGGGGCAGGCAGGCCTGTGTATGTCACTTCACATGGGTGAGCAGGTGCCATGACCCTGAGAGGAGGCAGAGGCTCGCGCAGGCTGGACGGTGACTGTGCTGTCTGCCAGCTGAACACATGCTTGTCATTTTCAGGCCAATGCCATCGGCAGAGGTGCCAAGTCAGTACGTGAGTTCCTGGAGAAGAACTATACTGATGAAGCCATTGAGACAGATGACCTGACCATCAAGCTGGTGATCAAGGCACTCCTGGAAGTAAGCATGAGAGCGCCAGGCAGGTGGCAATGGTGCAGAGGCCACCCTGTCACGGGCCGCTGTGGGAGCCTGGAAGTGCACCCGCTCGTTCCTCTGGCTGGCCAGGGTACTTAGGCTCAGCCAGGGAGTGTAGAGCATGAGAAACAGGTCGGTTACGAACTTGGCCGTCAAGGCTCTGGAGTCTGTACCACTCAGCCTTCCAGCATACACCACTTCAGGGAGTCAGGAGGAAACACAGGGCTAGGGACTGGCAGTGATGAGGTTGCAGACTCATTTACTGACACCTTGAAGATGCCAGTGGGAAAAACCCAAGGGAGAAGCTGCAAGGCTAGTGGTGGGGCTGGGCTGTCAGGGAGGACTACCAGCAAGCAAAGCACTGTGTAAGCCAGGAGGGGGCGCATGCACCCTAGACCGGCCTCCACTCGCCAGGTATGTTCAGGCAGAGTCCTCGTGCTGGCCTCCCCTCTGGCAGAGCTGTATATGCCTGTCTTCTTCTCCATCAAGGTGGTCCAGTCAGGTGGCAAAAACATTGAACTTGCTGTCATGAGACGAGATCAGCCCCTCAAGGTAACTGTTCCGGTTGTCCTTTCTTTCACCTCTGTCAGGGTCTGTGGGAAAGACCCTTTCCGGTGCTAAGAACACAGTTGCACAGCCCTCTGACGTTTGTCTCTGATGAGTATGGTCCTTGTAATGCCACTCCACTGTGGCCCCAGCTCCATGCATGTCCAGGGCCCCTGACCATGTCTGCAGACATGTCCGCCTTCCTCCTTATGGCCCAGGATGTTGCCTGGGTGTTCTCAGGGCCCACTGAGAGGCTACCAACTGCAGCTTTGCTGCTGTGCCTGCTTTTAACAAGACCAGGCAAATACTGCCTTGTTTCCGTCTGTTTCTGAGGGGGCTCCAGCTTCCTACCAAGGATACTGGTGCTGTGCACATTGTACAGCACGGGGATTTACTGTGAACATGCTTTTTTTGAGCCCAGTGTGGTGGCACACGTCTGTGACCACAGCCTTGGGAGTTTCCAGCCCAGCAGTGCCTCTCCACTAGTGACACCCTATCTCAAAAAAAAAAAAAGTTATGTGTGTGTGTTTTTTAATAGATTCTAAATCCTGAAGAAATTGAAAAGTATGTTGCTGAAATTGAAAAAGAAAAAGAAGAAAATGAGAAGAAGAAACAAAAGAAAGCATCATGAAGAAAGCTGACTTGGAGTGGCTTTTAAACTCGAGTCTCCGTGATGCGTGGGCTTCTCCGTCTGTCATACTGAGGGCCCAATAAACTTCCTATTTTTTAATCTTTCCTTGTTGGGTGTAACCATGGGAGTCTGCCCCCTCATTTTTTAAAATGACTGTTTGCTTTAACATGTCCCTCATTACCAGGCCATTGGACAAACCATTATCAAGAGCTGGGGTCTCAGAGCACCTGGCACCCAGCAGACCCGTGGCTTTATTTGAGGCCTTTTCCACAGTGACAGTCCATTAACCAACACAAGGGTAAGCGCCGAAGCACAGATAGCACTTGTTAAGCCCCAGATTCTGCAGGGCAGCCGCTCTACCCAGTAGTTTTGTATTGTACTTTGATAGGTCTCACACTGCAGGACGTGTGGGTCTGAAGTCTTCCCTATTCCCTATCACTTTCTGGCCAAGCAGCACTCGAGTGCCTCTTGGCTTCCAGTCCACACAGTTATCATACTGTGTCAACCTCTGAGTGTTTAGGCCGTATACCTACACTGCCCCTCACTGTAGCCTACAGATCCCCAGGCCCTAGTTCTTGCCTTACCGCACACAAGGTCTTTAAAAAGTAGAGACCTACATAGTTTGAGCTCAGCATAAACTGCCTAATTGTTAACATGATTATCATCTTGACCTTTTTTTTTTTTTTTTGATGCTATAACCACTGAGCCAAACCCTTGGCCCCAGCTTGAAATTTTAAGACCAAGGTTTGTCACAGGTAGTAAACTATGGCTGTATTTAGACTCCTTAGTACAGAAGTAAAACATCAAACTGCCAAACCCCAGTTTAGAATTTGTGCGGTGCTCAGAAGATTTTTGTTTGCATCCCGGCCCCAACATCCCCAATAGAAGGCTGTCAGTAGGTCCTGCCATGGAGCCACTGAGCCACAGGCAAGCATTAAAGGGAAAACCAACCCAGCTAACCTTTCTACTTCTGAGTCACCTGGAGACATAAGGAAGTGTGTTGCTTTTAGCCTAGTTTGTATGCAGATTCCTGGTGGTAGAGGCACTCATGCCAGAGCTGCCTCACTGTACTTCACCTACAGAACTGACCTTCCTTCCTTGGACACCCAGGGAACACCATGTCTCAAATTCTATCAGCCCAAATGTGACCCAGGCAGTAACAGCACCTGCTTCTGACGGGACCCTGAGCATGATGGGGGATTTGGACAGTAGTGACAAAAGTTTAAAGGTTTGCATGTTTATTTATAGTTACAATTTACACTTCTCCAACAGAGCAACCCCAGTGCTAATGTTCTAGTTCTCAGCCAAAAAGGCCTACAAAAATAAACTCAAGCTTTTACAGTAACTTAATCAGTACAGAACTATAGCTGTTTTAGCTATGAAAGGAAATTTAGTTACCAAGATGCTTAAACAATGCCCTGTCAGAGGATGCATGCTTATACTTGGAGGTCTGACCCATTTACTCATTCATGCAACAAATTTATATTCCCCACCCTCCCTCCGCTGACTTTAAAACAAAAACACAAGAACTATTTACAATCAAGAGGAAGTAAGGTCAAGCGACCTCGCCCCACCCCCCACCCCCCAAAAGCTGGCTCATTTCCAAGAGTATGAGAGCACTGAAGGGCTGCGGCAGTCCAGCTGAGTGACCTGGGTCAAAGGCTTGGCAAGAGACAGGAGGACCAGCATGGGCTCATCCTGGGCTCACCTGCAGCTTCGGTAGCTACAGTGCCAGGCACCATGTAACAGCAAGGACTGTTCAGAGTCCTTTCTGCTACTCGGATCCACCCACCCTCTGCCAGCTCTCAACCCTGACCACACATACACAACATGATCCACGGGGACAACCTCTTTCCCTACCCTTGGCCCACCCGCCCCACACACCCAGCCCACCCTGTGCCGGCCTTCCCTGGCTCCTGAGATCTCCCCCTTGGCTATGAGGGTGCCAGGCCAGCAGCACCAGGGAACAGGTTGGTTAGAGATGCACTTGGCTGCCACATGTGCCAAATGAGATTTGGTTCCACTTTAAAAGTCAAAGCTGTCATAAAAAAGAAACAGTCACAAAGTGAGGATCAAGCCTTCGCTATAGAAACGTTTTTGCAAAATACCAAAACTTACAATTAGGCTATGCACAACCAAAAAGGAACGTAGGTCATGATACCTCAAAGAGGTTACCTTAACCATGAATACTTTCCCCAAGACAAGTGGTTCTAACTCAGACCGTGTCCAAGTTCGATTAAGTCCAAACATTAAGTAGCAGTAATTTGCTGAATTCAGTAAACAGTGGGACCCACTTCCCGTATGTGCGGCGTTTCCTGTGTCCTTGTATATGCAGCACCACCTGTACTTTAACAGGAACCTGCAAGAGAGGACAGAAAGCCGTCCAAACCTGTTTGTGACCAGCTGTCTGACAAAAACCAGAGCCCCCTCAACTGCCTCGCCTCCATTCCAGCTTGGGCTGGGCTGCCCACTTTCCCACCATGGTCCACCCTGAGGGCTGGGTCTGCACAGGGCAGTTCTGCCCAGGCCTGAGGCTGCACAAGTCACCCCCCCCCCCCCCCCCCCCCCCCCCCCCCCCCCCCCCCCCCGGCCCAGGCTCTGACTGCAGGGCAGGCTGGGCTGGGATACAGTCTAGGCAAACTCACCAGCTATGCAGCAGCAAGCACTCCGTGTGTGTGACAAAGCCACGGCCCACCCCCTCCCACGAGGAGGGACTAGGGTCCCATCTGAGGCCTGGGGGAAGCGGGCCTGGCTCTTGCCACTCCGAAGAACACCCTGGGAAGATTCTGAGGTCCAGGCTGCCCTTTCTTGTGG